>CAJQZJ010000531.1:796134-809135 GCA_907164525.1 Lophiomys imhausi | reverse complement strand
TTTTCTTTTCTTTTCTTTTCTTTTCTTTTCTTTTCTTTTCTTTTCTTTTTTTCCTCGCCTATTTCTAAGCTGGCATACCTTGTCAAGGAACTGTCTTAGAGAATGGCAGGAATGTTCACTCACGTTGAGCTGAGAGGCTGCCTTCAGCCTGCAGAAGACCAGTGTGAAGGTGGCTGGCTCCCAGGTTTGCCTCACCGCCACGCCCTCCAAGAAGAAGGCTGCTGCGGGAGGACCCAGGAGTGCCAGTCAGGCTGCAGAGGGTGGCCTGGATGGCGGACACTACCACTGCCCAGCTTTGGACCTGAACTCTGCACTTGTTGGCAAAGCTCGTCCATGATCTCTGCTCCTGGTGGCACCGGGGGGAGCATGCTTTTTTCACCACCCTGCCTGGGGTTCACAGCCCTCTATTTCGTCTCTTGTTTACCCTTCAAGGGCTCAGCTCTGACAATCTGACCATGCAAGACAAGGCTGGCTGAGACCTCAGGATCTCAGACCCTCTTGATCTGAAAGAATGGAAGCAGTATGGGGACCCCACCTTCACCAGGTGACACACAGCAGTAACAGGTGCCTCTGAGGTCACACTGGCCAAGCCATTTACTATGCAATCTCAGGAAAGTTCTTTGGGACCTCGACTCCCTTATCTATAAAGTGGATATTGTCACCTCACAGCCCCTCACTAGTTGTTTCAGGGGTGACTAGGGCAATACATGCAGAGTGCACTTCTCACTGTTCCCTCACATATGTGTATACACACACACACACACACACACACACAGCAAGGATTTGGGAGTGCAACCCTTGGCTGATCGCTGGTCAAGTGAGAGGTTTGGAACAAAGATCAGCCCCTGCTCTCAGCACATTCCAGGCCAATGGGTTAGGGCACTTTTCTCTCCAGGTCTCTGTGAGCCTGAGCACTGAGAGCCACGGTCTCTGTCCCCCACTGAGCCTCACTGCCCACCTCTGAAGAAGGCAGTGCAGGGTCCCGTATGAGCAGAGGACACTAGGCAGGGATTCCCTGATCCCAGGCAGTTTGAAACCAGACAGTCTCCACTGTTTAGGGCTGAACCAGGGCTAAGCACTCTCCCTGCCTCCCCTCAGGCTCTACTGGTACAGCTGGGTGAAGGCAGGGTCCAGGGCCCTGGGGACCAAGGCTGGAGTGAAAGTCGGGGACCCTCATTGAGAGTGTTCTTTGTCTACTTGCAGAGTTTGCCTCCGTCTGTCAGACCAGCAAGGAGCTGGCTGCATAAGGAGGCCTGAGTTCTCACAAACTACTTCCCCTCTCCAGGCTTCAGCTTCTGCATCCCTGAAGTGACCCTGCCCAGCCTTGTCCAGTGATGTTTAGGAGGGTCTCATGAGAGTATGTATATGACGGTCCTTGCTGAACAGCTCCACCGTCCCTAGTCCCAGAGAGAAATATGAACACCTGCTTGGGAGACGCAATCCACACAGAGGACTGACTGACCGTTTCCTCCCATGTCTGTGGAAGGGAAAAGGCTGAGTGAGCTGCCCTGGGACAAGGTCTCCTGCCCCAAGGCCAGAGAACAAACAGACTGCAACTCCACCCAGAGGCCACTGAGGGCACTGCAAGGCCCTTCAGGCAGGCCTGCCCACAGGCTGGAAGACACTTGGAGCAGGAGCAAGGCACCAGGCTGGGACAGCAATACCACTGGTAACCTAGCCCCTGTTTGCATTCCAGGAACGAACCAGGGTGCTAGAGATGGGATACAAGGCAGGTGTCCCACAGTAAGGGCATGGAGGCCTCTCTCATGGTTGACACAGACTAGCCAACTGAGCCTGTGGGAACAGAAAAGGCCATGCAGTCTGGCTATCCTTCACGTAGTAGGTTCTCTCTCTCTCTCTCTCTCTCTCTCTCTCTCTCTCTCTCTCTCTCTCTTTCTCTCTCTCTCTCTCTCCATATACATATTTTCTGCCTACCTCCATAAGCCAGTGATGAGAAATTCTGGAAGACCCAAGCCTTAGCCCTTCTTAGCTATCACATGGGCTGACTCCAAGCTTCAGAAGCACTGCTAGAATGTTTGTGTTCAGCCTGCTCCATAGGATGGAGCTCACGCAGGTATTGTAAACCTGGTCAAAAGTCCATGGCTTGGGGCATATGCCTTAGGCAGGAGCCTAAGTCTGTCAACTCCCAGATCTTGCACCTCTCTGCTGGACCACAAGGGGCTGGACACTGAGGCCTGGGCTCCTAGAAATTACTTCCCTCTCTAGGTTGCTGCTTCTGCATCTCTGAGGTGGGGAGGTAACCCTTCCCAGCCTCTGTCACAGCTTGGCTTTACTAAGAGGACAAACCGTCAGGCTACCTTCTAAGTAGTTATGTGTACAGACCAGTGCTGCCGCAACCCTGGCCAGAGACTCACAAGTGTCAAAGGAAATAAAAATAAGTGACCACTGAGTGCTCAGTCCTAAACAGGACATCTATATGAACTCCATCCCACCCTCGAGGCTCAGAGACCATCTCGGAAGAGAGGCAGAAAGAATGTAAGAGCCCAGGTGCGGAGAGGAGCAGTAAGAAACGCTGTCCTCAGGACAAGCCATGGCCCCTGCACTCACCAGCTCGCTGCAGTTGTGATCAAGCCAGCACAATCAGTAGTCAACTCTCAACAGAAGGTACCAATTGGCTTCAGTGGGCTACCAAAGCAACGACAAAAAACTAGAGTGGACATGAGAATGGGAGGAAGATGTGTTGGGGATGTTTAGAGAATGGGAAGAAGGGGTTTGGGGAGTGGATAGGATCAAGATGTATTGTTTACATGCATGAAATTGTCAATAAATAAAAGATAATTCTACTTTTAAAAGCGATGATAAGATTTATCATCGCTTTTAAAAGTAAAAATAATAAATGGAGGGTATGAGTTTGCTTGACTTTAACTGAAGGTGGTGTGTAGACCACAGGAACCGGCCATATGGAAGCTGCGTTAGAGAAATCTAGGGAAGCAGAGGAACCAGGGCAGCAGGGGTGATGATGAGGAAACTACAGGGCACTCACTGACTGTATAGGCCTGAGCCAGTGCTCCCAGACCATATGAGAAATAGAGAAACCGAGAGGAGAGCCAAGGCATTATGTCACAGGATAGTGGGGGGAAAGCTATTTTAAATCAGCACACATGGCCAACATGCAAAATGGGTCACGGATCAGACATGGCAGGACATGTCTTCAATACCAGCACCTGGGAGATGGAGGCAGGAAGATTAGAAGTTCAAGATGATTCTTGGCTGTAGAGTAAGTTCTGGGCCAGCCTAGACTATAATGAGATCCTGCAAAAGCCAAAAAACAAAAACACCAACAAACAAACAAACAAACAAAACTAACTAAATAACAAACAGGAATCAGAGTTGAACAAAGGTCCTGGGTTTGGAAATCAAAAGTTCAATGGACTGTCATAGAGCAACTTTAGCGGGAAGCAGAGGCGGGCGTGCTCCCTGCAGCCTTCTTATAGCACCCAAGCTGTGACTGGCCTTCACGTAGCCAAGTACAAGCCCCTACCCTACCCTTGTCAAGCAGCTTCCACCTGCTGGACTCAGCATGAGATGAGCCTGTCCCAGGCCCTGCTGTCTGGCTCAGACACCAGAGGGCCAGGCGGAGCAGAGTGGGCAATATGCACTGTGAAATGCAGGGCATATTGCAGAAGCCTGGCAAGTACCTTCCCAGATAACCAAAGGGTTAAGCTCAGAGAGACTCACGATTTCACATAAAAATGTAGAATCTAGAATTAAAATGTACCACATGTCACCTCATCTTCTAAAATGCATTTTCTCTGTATCTGCCTGATGTTCATGGCAGCAAGAGCATTTTGGCAGGAGACCCACCTTATATAAATGAAGACGTGGGTCCCCAAAAGGCATTTTAGGAGCTTTAAGACAAATGTTTGAAAGTATCGTGTCTAAAATGCTGTGCTGTTCAGCTTTGCACAGTGCCACTCTGTGTCTCATGCAGTGGTGTACGCTTCGGGGAGGGCAGGATGGGAGGTGAGGAAAGAAAAAGAGACCCTTGCTGCCAGGCTGCATGGCAAATAGCCTGGGGGAGAGGGACAGAGATGGTAAGGGAAACCAGGGCAAAGAGAATAAGACACAGAGAGACACCTTATGATAGAAGGACACAGCCTGCACACACACACATACACACATTCGCAAATAATTTAAAAATTTAAAAAGTTTTAAATAAGCCGGGCGGTGGTGGCGCACGCCTTTAATCCCAGCACTTGGGAGGCAGAGGCAGGCGGATCTTTGTGAGTTCGAGGCCAGCCTGGTCTACAAAGTGAGTCCAGGACAGCCAAGGATACACAGAGAAACCCTGTCTCGAAAAACCAAAAAAAATAAAAATAAAAAAAAATAAAAAGTTTTAAATGACATTCCGACCAAGAGTTCTAACATTCAACTGTTGTTGTATTCTCTGACTGTCCCTGGGGAATGGTTCCAAGATCTCAGAGATTCCAGAACCTGCAGACTCCACTACATCCTGCTTTTTCCTACCCATCCCCGTGATGAAGTTCAATTTATAGGTTAGACACAGTAAGAGACTAACAACAATGAAACCATAATAACTGGGAAACTTATGAACTGTTCACAAAATGTTGATGAAAATCCATGAATTATTTCTCAAGTTCTCCATTTAATATTTTTGGTGGGTAACCTAAGCTGTAGAAATTGAAATTATTTTTAAAGGAGGGTTGGTATGGTCAGAATTTAAGGGGAGAAAGGCAAATCAAAAACAAAAACAGTGGGGTTGGAGAGATGGCTCAGAGGTTAAGAGCACTGGCTACTCTTCCAGAGGTCCTGAGTTCAATTCCCAGCAACCACATGGTGGTTCACAACCATCCATAATGAAATCTGGTGCCCTCTTCTGGCTTGCAGGCATACATGCAGGATGAATACTGTATACATAATAAATAAATTAAAAAAAAAAAGTAAGCTGGGTGGTTGTAGGGGTACACACCTGTAATTCCAGCACTCAGGAGTTGAGTGAGGATTGTGAGTTAAAAACCAGTTTGGTAAGG
This sequence comes from Lophiomys imhausi, assembly GCA_907164525.1. NCBI lineage: Eukaryota > Metazoa > Chordata > Mammalia > Rodentia > Muridae > Lophiomys > Lophiomys imhausi. The sequence goes on along the minus strand of CAJQZJ010000531.1, from coordinate 804,123 downwards.
GTCTGACTTAAACAAACACATACAAAATAGAAAAAAGAAGCGTGTAGGGGGTGGGGTGGGGAGAAGAGCCTATAAAAGAAATAGTTGTAACCCTCAAATTGAAGGTGCTCAAACTGATAAACAGACTTGTTGTTGTTACAGGCGCTGAAGAGATGGCTCACAGTTTAAAAGCAGCAGCTGCTCTTCCAGAGGACTGAAGTTCAGTTCTCCGCACCTACATGGTGGCTCACACTGCCTATAACTCCATTTCTGGGGGATCTGGTGCCCTTTTCTGTATTCCATGGGCACCCACATGTATGTTCACATATACACACATACACATAATTTAAAACTTTTTAAATCAAGCACATTTCTGCTATGGAGTTATAGGGTATCATGGGTGGAGAGCAGATGCTGAACACTTGGGGAGGAAACAGGTTGTCTGCTAAGCATAGGTATCAGAACAGCACTGAACACCTGATGCCTGGAATGCTAGAAAGTAAAGAAAATGATTCCACAATTCTATTCAAAAGTATTTTCAGCTTATCCAATGTCAATCACAGCTGAAGGCAGAGAATCAAACACTCTCTGGGACCCACAGGATAGGATCCAGGCCCTGGGCAGAGGGGTGTGGAGTTCCAGCACAGCAGCTGGGACCCAGCACAGAGACGGCCTCTCTAGGAGAATCAAGGCTAGGCCAGCAGCAGTGGCATCTGAAGGCTCTATGGAGCATTTTCAACACAGTAATCAGCCACAGAAAATAAAGCAAATCAAAAGTGACGGGGTGTATGGGGTGAATGGTGACCTCTGGAGGTATGTTCTCACCCTAGATCTAAGAAGAGCCTGTACATGTGACCTCATTTGGAAAAAGGATCTTTCCAGACATACCTAAGGATTGCCAGGTGAGATCAGCCTGGATTATCAGGTTGGCTCTATTTGCAGTGGCTCTATTTATGTTATTTTGTTAAAATATTGAATACACAGGGGACAGACACAGCAGGGCCATCTGAAGAGACAGGCACAGACTAAAGTGATCAGCCAGTCCTCAGGGACACCTGGGCTCCTGGAAGCTGGAGGACGGCAACGAAGGAATCTCTTCTAGGGACTTTCTGGGACAGTGACTCTTTTGATTCCAGACTTCTGGCCTTCAGAAGTACATGAGAATAAACTTCTGTTGTTTTAAGTTCTGTGGTTGTAGCAGTTGGTTAGGGCAGCCTGCGACCTAACACATGGAGTACATTCAATTTCAGGGAAATATACAAGGTAATAACAGTATATAGTCTGGATCGAAATTGGTGTTTTATGTATGTACTACTTCTTTATATATAATTTTAAAAGACAGATGACATCAAGGGGAAGCCTTAATATTTGTAGCAAGGGTCTAGCATGAATAAAAACTAAGCCAACATTGTTTTGTTCTGTGTCAGATTCACTACTAAGGTAGGCGAGCTTTAGGAACCATAGGGAACAAGAGAACTGAATGGGAAAGAACAGGAGAGATTACAGACGATTCAAGGGAAAAGAATAGAAGAGGCAATAAAAACATGAAAAAATTATCCTCAGTGGTATACAAATAACAAATCAAAAGAAAAGGAATACACACTTTATAACATGACAGAAATTTAGAGATTACGCCTACCCAATATTTTCAAAGATATAGAGAATCAATAACTCTTATCTACCACTACTGTGAGTTCAGGACAATTTAATTGGAAGGCAGGGTGGCAGAACCCAGCAAAATTTAAAGTGCATTTGACCTTCCTCCTGTGAATTCTATTTATGACTTACTCCTGAAGAAAAAAAAATCCCACATCTGAACAGGATGTTCACATCCTGTGAAGGTTCAAAACTGGGGAAATCTAAAATACAGTAACAAGACTTTAAACTCAAAATGTTTCTAAATCAGTAACAGGGGTTGTTATGCAACATATATATATGTGTGTGTGTGTGTGTGTGTGTGTGTGTGTGTGTGTGTCTGTATATAACAACAATTAATTTTAAGCAGGGTCCGTGAGCCCTGCATGATGGCATATGCCTTTAATCCCAGAACTTGGGAGGCAGAGGCAGGCAGACCTCTGTGAGTTCAAGGGCAGTCTGGTCTACAAAGGGAGTTCCAGGACAGCCAGGGCTATTACACAGAGAAACTCTGTCTTGAAAAACCAAACCAAACCAAAACCAAAAAAGTGTAATGGGAGTTAGATTTCTTTAGTGAATATGTGGAGGATTCTGATACAGTCTCTTAAAAGGTGGCATGAAGATCAGCCTGGCACCTGTGAGCACCTGACAAAGCAGCATATGCCATTCACTGGAGCCAAGACAGCGCTGACTGGAAAGTGGACCTCTTGCGGAGCTGTACAAATAAGGTCAACTCCAAGCCTGCAGGAGAAGTGCCTGGGCCTGAGGTGGGACAGTATCTGTCCTAAGGCGGTCAGCCTCACCTGTTGAGGCCGTGGCCAGCCAGCTGCAGTTCTATTCAGTCCACCATTTTTACTGGCTAAGACAAACTGACCACATTGGCCCAGGGCAGCTGAGGTCCACAGAGAAAAGAAGGCCTCAAGCCTAGGTTGGAGTGAAGCTGCCCTAACAATGGGGTAGTCAGCTGCCCTCAAGGACCAACGCCTGAGGTGTTCCCACAGGCAGACGCATAATCAGTTGCCCTCCAGAACCTATGCCTGAGGACCTGACCCTAAGACTGTATCCTTCTAAAAGGTTTAGGGTTAGTTGTTAGGCAATAGGTGTTTATAGTTATTAATAAATATAGTTGTTTAAAAAGTTTCATCTTCACAAAAGGGGGGCATGAATTTAAAAGAGAGTAAAGATGTTTATATAGGAGGATTTGGAAGGAGAAAAGGGAAGGGGGAAATAGCTGTCAGGATTTAAGAGGTTTCATAATACAAAAAAGTTTTCCTTCATTGTCTTTTTTTCCTTTCCTTCCTTCCTTCCTTTTTTGAGACAGGGTCTTACTCTGTAGCCCCAGCTGTCTTTGAACTCATGCCAATCCTCCTGCCTCAGCTTCCTGAGATGATAGAGGCCATGTCTGACTCGTTTTATCTTTAAAATACAAATAAAGGGGAAACCATAGTATAACTTAGATCTAAAATGTTTGTCCTTTTTTAAATTTTTCAGATGTTAATTTATGTGTATGCGTGTTTTATCTGCATGTGTGTCTGCACACCACATGTGTGCCTGGTGTCCCTGGAGGCCAGAAGAGAATATCAGAGGAGCCAATTTTCCAGCCCCATGAATGTATGTATGGTTTATACTTTTGTAAAGTAATACTAGTCTGGAGAGATGACTCAGTGGATAAGAACACTTACAGTTCTTACATAGGTTCAGTTTCCAGCATCCACGTGGCAGTTCCCAACATTCTGTAACTCCGGTTCCAGGGGATCTGTCTGATTCCTTCTTCCGGTCTCCACAAGTACCAGGCATGCACATAGTACACACACATATATGTAAGCAACATGCATATACACACATAAAAATGATGCAGTCATGGGATGAATTCTTTTTTTTTGTTTTTTGAGACAGGGTTTCTCTGTATAAGCCTGGATGTCCTGGACTTGCTTGTAGACCAGGCTGGCCTCGAACTAACAGTGATGCACCTGCCTCTGCCTCCCAAGTGCTGGGATTAAAGGCATGCACCACCATGCCCGGCTTGATGTGATGAGTTCTAAATGTTAATTAATCTGCTCCCAGAGGCCTGCTTACTGTGTGAGGCCAAAAATACACCACTTGATGCTGTATTACCTTGCTTGCTAACCATTGTCTCTGATTGGTTGAATAAATGCTGCAGCCTGGATTGGGTAGAGAGAGAGGGGTAGGCAGAGAAAAGGTTGGTGGGCTCTTGAGGAGCAGAGAGGACCATGGGGAGAAGAAGCCTGGAGGAGGAAGGAGGAAACACACCATGGGTTAGATAGAAGACTTGTATCTCCATGTGGCCTGGAACATCAGTATAGCATGGAGACTAACAGCCTAAGGGGACATATGCATATATTGAGCTTTTATTTGGGGAGTAGATTTAAAAGCTAGCTTAGATGGTCTAAGATTGCACAATCCAGGCTAAGGCTTGTTAAAATGCATCAGGTGTCTCAGTGTGATCATTTATAATGGTGGGTTAAAGATTAACACCACTGACCAATTAACTATAATATAAATACTGGTAATAAATAAGTAAATTATTTCAATATAAAAAATAATAAATGAATAAACAAACAAATAAGTCTTGAAAAATAAAATAACACCAACCAACTGAAGGAAAAGTAGAACTGAAATAATATAGCTACAGATAATCTCAACAGACAATCCCTGTTAACATCTAGACATGCTCCCTTCCAGTCTGTTTTCAAATGTCTTTTTTCCCCTTAATAGTTGAAGTCATTCTGCTAAATCCATTCTAAAGGTTTATGATCTGGTTTCAGTTTGGGTCTTTAACTACAGAGAAAAGAGTCTGTTTGATAAAAAACCAATGATGCCAAAAACAGATACAAGAAGAGCCCGCTGCTATGGGAATTATTGAAAATAAATTTCAGCTCAAACTACACCCTGCTAATGTATTGACCAGAAAGAAGGAAAAGCATTTGGAGTCACTTAGAAGAGCAGCCAAGAAAGTCTCCAGTCCAGAAGGAAAACACATGAGTCTAGTGAGGTTTGAGGCAGCCAGCGGAACTGCCCTGCCAGTCAACCGTGGTCTCTTAGCAACCGTGTCAGTGGAGGGGGGGGGGGCACCTGGAATTCAGGGACCATGTAGATTGTTTCTCCCTTCATGGACAATTCGGCAGCCAAAGGCCAGTCTGTCTCCCTCTGTGTGAGAGCCATTGCTGCAGGGTGGTGCAAGCCCAGGAAGGAGCACTTCTTCCCTCCAGCTAAGAAGACCCAGATCGCATGCTACAGCACTTCAGGTGAGCCAGGGTGGCTGCCAGGCCCCTGGCCCTGGAGTGGATCCTGCATAGGAGTCAGCCCCTCTGGATGTGAGTGGGGAACACAAGAGGACATGCAGTTTCTAGCACTGGAATATAACATCTGAAGAAACAGTAGTATGCACCAACTCAACTCTGAGCAGTCTACAGCCAACAGCATTTAAAAGGCAGGACTGGGGGCTGCAGCATGGCTTAGTGGTTAAGACCACTTGCTGTTCTTCCAGAGGACCTAAGTTTGGCGCCCACCACCCAGGTCAAGCGGTTCAAAGCCATCTATCACTCCAGATCTAAGGGATCTGATTCCAGCAGGTACCCACATACCTGAGACATACACACAGACACACATGCATTCGCATCAATAAAAATAAAATCTAAAAATACATTAAAAGTAAAATGGTGTACACAGCTTGTTTGTTTGTAAAAGAAAGACTAGGAAGAACACAATACAGGGATGACCTCAAGGGGAGAAAGCAGAGGACAGGCAAGGATGCTGTATGAAAACGGGCCTCTTCCTACCCCAGGAAGGGCTCAGTAACAGCATCATATCTGGTTTCAAGCCCCAGCTCTGCCATGCATCAGCACAAAACATAGCACCTTTCTCTTCCTGCAAAATGGGTATCAGTGTTCCCATCTCAAGACATTCCCATAGGGGCTAAGAAAACTGTGGCAGATACCCAGTGTAATGCCCAGCATGGCGGGTACTCGGGCACAGTGACTATCAATCACCCCCGCCACCATCACGGGTTTCTGTCTGGGCTGCGGTTTGTTTTAAACACACCTGTGGGCCCCGCCTCCCCTCTCTCTAAAGCCTGGTCTCTATTGCCATATAAGCACACAGAGTCCCTGGGGCGAATGGAACCAGGCCTTTCTACAGCGATCCGGGGACAGCTGTGCATGCTGAGGACAACCATAGCTGACCTTGGTGTTAAAACGCATAAATCAGAAAGCAGCACCGTTACAAACCTCCATGTCGTCCAGAGCCCTGGGTTGCAAGATTCATGCTGCTAGGCTTCCATGAGTCCTGGAAGACTGGAAGTCTAGGTTAGATTAGTCCAGGGGTTCCCAACCTTCCTAATGCTGCAACCCTTTAATACAGTTCTTCATGTTGTGGGGACCCCCAGCCATAAACTTATTTTTGTTACTACTTCATAACTAATTTTGCTACTGTTAGGAATCACAATGTAAATATCTGTTTTCTGATGGTCTTAGGCAGCCCCTGTGAAAGGATCGTTAGACACCCAAAGGGGTCGAGACCCACAGATGAGAATCACTGGATAAATTGGCGATGAGTTCATTGAATAGTTGGTAATCTGGGTGCGGTGATACAAACTTTTAGTCTCAGACCTTGAGAGACAGAGGCAGGTGGATCTCTGTGAGTTTGAGGTCAGCTTGGTCTACATATTAAGTTCCAGGACAGCCAGGGCTACATAGCAAAACCCTGTCTCAATAAAATAAAATAAAACAAAATAAAAAACAGAGAAGAAAAAGATATAGCATTTACTTTATCCCAAAGAGTGAAGAGCTATTCCTGGCCACTTGGTTGGTTTTAAACTTAGGTAAGAGACACACATTTTTATTTTGAAGAATAATTTAACATAGAAAGCAACAGATAGACATTTTGGCAACCATCTCTATGACAACTGTGAACATCTGTCATAGCTTGCTTTGTTTTTCAAGATAAGGCTTCAGTATTTAGTTCACAATCTTCCTGCCTCGCCTCTCATATATTTACAGGCAGGCACCTCCATATCCAGGAGCATATATTATGTTTACATCAAGTTCTTAAAATAAAAAAGACCTGGGCTGGAGAGATGGCTCAGCGGTTAAGAGCACTGGCTGCTCTTCCAGAGCTCATGAGTTCAATTCCCAGCAACCACATGGTGGCTCACAACCATCCATAATGAAATCTGGTGCCCTCTTCTGGCCTGCAGATATACCTGCAGACAGAACACTGTATACATAATAAATCTTTAAAAAAATAAAAAATAAAAAAGACCTGGCAGGTAATCCAAGTCTGTTTTCCTCTAATCCCACATTTCTGTCTTGTTGGGTGTCCCAATCAAGCCATGGATCTGGTCTCTGCCCACCTGCTGTGCTTTTGTTTGGCAGAAGCTGTGTTATCTACATTATTTTTTTTTTTATAGAAAGAAACAAAAGAGAATCATGGAAAATATAGGAGGTTAGTGTGTGTGTGTGTGTGTGTGTGTGTGTGTGTGTGTGTGTGTGTGTCTGTGTGTGTGTGTGTCTATGTGTGTGCGTGTGTGTGTGTGTGTGTGTGTGTGTGTGTGTATGTGGGGTGGTGGTAGATCTCTGTGTGTGGAGGGGCTTCTGGGCCCAGGGAGCTGGGCCTTGGTGCAGCTCTTCACTGATTAGGAACAGCCTGCCCTAATTGTAGGTATAGCATATAGGAGGGGAGGGTACTCTGCAAATCACATCTACCCATGTCTTCAAGGCCTTGCACTCCAGGGGCTTACCTGGGTCCAGGTGGGTGAAAGAGCCCACCACAAAGTCCAGGGTTGAGACAGCCAGCAGGAACAGCAGCAGCAGCTGGAGGCGGATTATCCACTTGACACCTGCCAGGTTGATGCCCAACAAAGCCAGAAGCACAGCAATTGAAATTCCTCGCACAGCCCAGATGTTCCCAAGGCCCAGCAGATCTGAGATTGACTCAGCGAAGCCAGTGATGTACATGGCACCTGCAACACACTGCCGGGCAGTTCCCGGAGGGAAGAGCCAGCAACAGAGAGACATCAGCAGCAGACCTGCCTGCCCAAGGACACACGCACCAGCTTTGAGTTCTAGCTGGGAGGCAGTGCCAGGTTAAACCTGCTCCTCCGCCCGGGAACTGCCTCTGCCCCGTTTCACATCCACCTCTTAAAAAGAGAGGAATGATCCCCGGGTTGAGAGCTGTCAATGGTAACCAAGGCAAAAAGATTATGGGATGTTGGATCAGAAGGCCTTTGGCTTTCTGCCTGCATTATGCAAGAACTAAATCTCTACAAGAAACAAGCGCACACAGGGCCCTGTCCTCAGAGTCACTGAAGCACACCCCCACAACGTGTGTCCATTACCTTTTACGTGTGTGTGTGTG
>CAJQZJ010000531.1:744030-795734 GCA_907164525.1 Lophiomys imhausi | reverse complement strand
TCACACACACAAATGCACATCCATACACATACACACTCATACACACACATTCACTGCATACTCATGCCCTCAGCTTTGTGCTGTTAGAGAATATGGTGTGTTTATGCTGATGCCCTGCCTCTGCTGCCTAAAATGAAAAGTAGCAATTTTTTCTTTTTGTTTTGCAACCACCCATTACCCTTTGTTTTTCCATAAATATCTCTTTGGTCCAAGCCACACTTACAAAAAGCTATTTTTTGATGTCTGTGTGTTGTCTTCCCAGAATCAAGTCCTATTCCTGTGTTCCAGCTAAATAAACTTTAGGTGAGTTTTGGAATTTCTCCCTGCCTGCTGGTTTTCTTCCTGGCTTTGACCACCCCAATTGTGGCCTTCTCAGTGGTATGTGCCTCAGTCTAAGTATTCACAAGAGGACTTGTGGCTTGCTTAAGATCCCCCAGGCCATCAGACCCTGCCAGAGCTTCACCTCAAGGAAAGGCCCCTGGGCAGAGGTACAATGCCCACCCATAGTGCAAAGTGTAGCAGGCTCCCTGTCACACACACACACCTTCTAAAAAGGAGGTGATGCTCAGACCCTGACCCTGGTCACACTGGGAATTCATGAGGCAGAGGTGGGAGGAGACAGGAGCTCTGGAGTTCAAGATTGGTGGCATGAGCTCCCCCTCAGAACCCAGTGTGGTCCTCTGTCAAGTGGGGCCCTTGTCCCCACTCTTGCCTCCCCCAGGTCAAATGAGAGAGGGAAGAGAGTCCATGGCAAACAGACATGTAGAGGCAAGGAGTCGGCTCTCGCTGCAGCCTCACCTGTCCAAACACATACAGCAGCCCAACGGTGCCTCCCATCTGCCCACCAAGGACTGAGGAGATCATGGAGTAGACCCCGCCACTGCCTATCCCACCATGCTCTGCGACGCCAATGCCCGACAGTACGGTGATGAGGGCCACGAGGATGACGAAGGACACCAGGAGCAAGCCCAGGAGCACACCTGTGTTTCCCTGCAGCAGAAGGGTTACGGGGTGTCAGTGTTAGGAAAGACAGCTCCCTCAAGCTGTTCCCAATTGAAGCATTGAGTGCCTCCACCCACTGGGTGATCCACTGGGCAGAGGGGCCACAGAGGGACAATGAGAAAAGTGCCACAAGAACCAAGGCCCACAAGAAGTTTCAGGTATGTAGAAGAAAGTCCACCCTTCAAACTCTAATGACTTCATACTGTAACATCTCTGCTAACGTGAAGGCAACTCAAGAGATTCATTCACCAGCCAGGCTGAGAGATGAGATGGCCCAGCGGTTTCTTAACTGCAAGAACCCTTGTAGTTCTTGCAGAAGACCAGGGTTCCAGTCCTAGCACCCACAGGTGGCTCACAACCACCTTTAACTCCAGTTCCAGAGGATCCAGGGGATTTGATGTCCTCTCCTGACCCCCTTGGGCACCAGGCATGCATGTGGCGCACATATATGTAGGCAAACCCTCCTACACACAAAAGTAAATTTTAAAAAGAGAAGTTCACCAGGAGCCTGCAAGTCTATCATGCAGGGAACCTTGATCTGACATGAAAGGATATGCTCTCTCCCTCCCTGCTATCCTCTGACCCACACCAGTCCCCTTGCCTTAAAAAGCCCTTTCTACTCGGTCCACTGGCTTGCCAGGTGAACTCCAAAGCAGCCTTGAAGACTCAGGATTCAGGATTCCTTTCTCAAAGAGCTGTCGCTGGTACCCTTCCTCCGAGCCCTGAAGTACTCATGCTTACTGCTTACTTACCACAGTACTTGCTAAGCCACCATTTACCAAGTCAGTCCCTGCCTCCCCGTTTGAGCCATGAGAGCAGGACACAGGTTTACTCCCCTCGGTGCTCCCTGGGCTTAGCACCGCCACACACCGAGTGCTCACTAAACACCTGCTGGTCAAAGAAGAACACGTTCCTGGACACACCCCAGTGTGTAAAGCGAAAGAAGAGAAAAGGACACAGTGGAAGCCCGTTGCAGTGCTGGGTGCTTTGTAAGAGCACGGGCAATGGAGAGTCCTGGAAGGGGAGACTCCGACAGATGTGCCAAGTGTTGAGCGGAGACCAATGAGAGGGCAGAGGGGCCTTAAAATGAGCTGGAGGCAGGGGCTCTGCAAGTGAGGGATGCTCTGGCTGCATTGCTGGCCTGGGGTGGGGAGCAAGATGGCAAGAAGACAGTACCCTCCCTGTTCGCAGCCCCAGCATTTTGTTGCCCTGTTCTTACTAATGTCTGTGGGTGCTTATAGACACTCATGAGGATATTTGCATTATAACTGTTCTATTAACTGTGGATCTCACATGGACCAATTCTGGTTTTTCTCCTTCTTGCAAAACCTCCCTTCTGATATAACACTGCCGTATAGTAGGCCCAGAAGAAAGGCCCTTGACCCACTGTCCCCTCTGAGGCCACTGGGAGAGGTAGTCCCAGAGAAACACTGTCCAGCTGACACTGGAGTGATCTCCAAGTGAGACCTGGCCAACTAGAAGCACACAGGCAGCAAGCATAGGCCCTTCAAGGACCCCCTCTCTCATAAGTCTTTGTTTATTTTTCATTTTAAAGTACTAGAGATATCTTGGTTAACTATGTCAAGCTCCTTGAGGGAATAAAACAGAAATGAAACGTAGGGTTGAAGATGTAGCTCACTTGCCTAGTATGAGGCCTGGGTTCAAGTCTGACATGCAAAACCAACAAAGAAAGAAAACAAGAAAAAAAATCTATAGGAGGTACAGGCTGCACCAAAGCATAACAAACAGATGTGACAACGCAACAGTACTCACTACCGGTCACAAAAAGAGGGCCTCTGCCCATCTGACCTAGTGTGGAGACCACAGCAAGGGGAAGGTCTGCCGAGAACTGGGCTCAGCATGCCAACAGTGTGCGGTGTGAGCAGGTAGAAAGCATCTCCTCAACCACGCCTTCTGCTAGCTCACAGGTCTGGGCTATCTCCTCGTCTACAAAACAGAAACGGTATCTATCTCATGGTTGTCAGGAAATGCTAGATTTTAGAGAACTGAATACATCTACTGCACTTCGAATGCCACCTGTCACACAAGTGCGTGAAAAGCCTTATTTGTGATATCTTATTTTGCTATAAATGTTACACTGTTATTATTGATTATTGTTAATTACTGTCACCTAGCTCATAAACGCTGCACCCTCTGAATCCCCTCAAACTCTAGACTGGTGCATAAGGACAGCTGTGAGTTCCCTTTAGAAAGAGAATGTCAACAGTCAGGTGGTCACGTGGGGACATGCGCAAAACCCAGCTACTGTCAGATGGCAAAGAACAGAACGCTGCTCAACTCCTGGGTGTGGTGGCAGTGCCAGATGGTAGTGGTGAAACCAAGGGTGGAGAAGGGCTGACAGGAACTAACCAAAGTGCCTGTGTGGCTCCCTCCACTGCACACACGGCGCAGCCCCATCTCCTCAGGATGCTGGTGTCCCCAAGCCACATGCCCTTGAACGTGACATCGAGGTGCTCTAAGTACTGACTTTGCTAATATTGCACTTTCAACAAAATCCTACGGAACCATTTTTCCTCTTTTGTTCATACCTGAAAGCTGTGTGCGTGTGAACATAAATATCCCATTCCAAGAACAACTGGGTGTTGGAGGAGAACTGTCCCTTTAACAGTTTATAACTATGTCTGCAAGCTGTTATAGAGTTAATGTTTTCTACTTAAGAAATGCTTGGGGCATTATATCTACTTCAAGTTCAGACAATTCCCTGGATGCTTTGTCTCATTTTTGGCATTTCATATTTATCTTTTCTTTTCATGATCAAATATTCAGGTGATAACCAATGGCAAAGCTGAAAGGCAGAGGTTATTTTAGGACAAGACAGACAAGCTCAACGATGGCCCACGACCCCTGCCTCTGGTGTCCCTGTCCTGTGTGTTCTCCTACTCCATGAAGACTGCACCCAGTGACTCACTTTAATTTTTTTAAGTAGGTAAAACTTTTATGTCAGTCCAAACGATCACATTAGTTGAGATTTACTTAACAGTTTTTTTTTCTTTCTTTCTTTTTTTTTTTTTTTTTTTGAGACAGGGTTTCTCTATATATCCTTTAGCTGTCCTGGACTTGCTTTGTAGACCAGGCTGGCCTCGAACTCACAGAGATCCGCCTGCCTCTGCCTCCCGAGTGCTAGGATTAAAGGCGTGCGCCACCACGCCCGGCTACTTAACAGTTTTTGATTGAACATGCATATTCTTTCTCTTTAGACTGTTTTTTCTAGTGTACTGACCTGCTTTTAAGGTACCATGGAAGTGGTAGGATATCATTTCTGAGACTAGGACATTGAAGACATGATGGCTGCCATCTTGGTGGAAGTCTGATGGCTGCCAGGTCAGGCAGAAGCTTTTTCTTATTCTATCTGTAGTCTTGGTGGAAGTCTGCAGCCTCAGAAAGAGACAACCCACGTGGGGGTGGGAGACCATGTGATGTGGCCAAATGGAACTTGGGTGATCCAGTACAGCCTTCACATGATCTTGGAGGCCTGACTGACAGCAACTGTGGCCTCACAGGGGCCTTGAACATGTGAACCTCAGAACCACAGAATGTGCATGAGCCGCTGTAAGCTGCTAATGTTGGGGCAATTTGTTACACAACAATAAACAGTGAATACAACTTACACCTTCACTTTGGGGAAGGAACTAATTTTAGACAGCTATTTCTTAAAAATCAAATAAGTAAAGGACCAACACAGAGCTACCTTCCTTCCTTGTGTCATTCCTTAAACATTGCTGCACGCGGTAGAGTTCAGAGAGCCAAGACGGACACTAGTGACCTCAGGAAAAAAAAAAGCAACAAAATGATCAAAGCCTGAGTCTTCCCAAGGGGGGACATTCTGCATCAAGACTGCAACAGTGATGCCTTCTTGTGTCTTGCCTTCACTCAAGTCTTACCTGATGTTCATATCTCCCAAAGCACTGGCTATTTCTCTGGAGAGCATTTGTGGACAATATGCCTGCTGAACAGCTCTCTCCCTTTACCTCTCCAACCCAATCCAGCCTTCAAGCCTCTTGCAACCCCTCCTCATCCAAGCAGCTTTCCCAGATACCTTATGTCCACTCCAGGGCTCCTCTCCTGAGGGTCTTAATCCTCCTGAGATCTTTCTGAATGTGATACTGTAATGCCAGAGGAACAAATACTGGTATTTTACAATCCTATCGGCAGCATTAGCGTCTGCACACACTAGGCATTCGCTGGTGTTTAATTCTTTTCTTCTTCTTCTTCTTCTTCTTCTTCTTCTTCTTCTTCTTCTTTTTTGTTGTTTTCTTTTTTGTGTCTTTTTTTTTTTTTGGTTTTTCGAGATAGGGCTTCTTTGTGTATCTCTGGTTGTCCTGGACTCACTTTGTAGACCAGGCTGGCCTCGAAGTCACAGAGATCTGCCTGCCTCTGCCTCCCAAGTGCTGGGATTAAAGGCATGTGCCACTACACCCAGCCAGTGTTTAATTCTTAACTGGGTGATCTTTTGTTCTGGGCAGACTGTTCTGTCTATTGTGTTCACTGTGTGATGGGGCATGCTGTGAGGGGTCTGAGGGCCCTTCTCAGGAGAGGAGGGGTCCTTTGTTCCCAGTGCTGAAGATGAACTAACCATCAGGATCTAGTACAAGAGCATCTGTCCTGGGCAATAAATCTTGAGAGGTGGGAGATTGTACCTCCAACCCAGTGGCCCTATGAACAAAGCCAGGAACAGGGTGAGAGGGCATGCCCATGGGGCACAAAGTGACGTGTAAGCACCAGGAAGTCCAGAAGGGTCACAACTAGAGTGAAACTCACCACCTACGTGATCCTTGCCCAATATCTAGCCCCACAATGAGCCCTGACCCCATATGGTCAGACCCACCCTGAGGAAATCTCTCTAAAAGTGCTGCCAGCCATGCGCTGTGCTTCCGGCTTTGTTTCAGGAGAATCTGTGCTTCAGCAATCTATTCCCGAAATCATAGGATCCAAGAAGCTTTTCCATGTCACAGGCCCACCAGAAGCCCCAGGGCCACCAGCTCATCACTCACCACCAGCCAGCCAGTCCTCAAGAAAAGGACAACCCCAAAGATGTTGATCATGCAGGATGTGAACACACCGTCCCAGGTCCCAAAGAGCACCGGCTCCCACATGAACAGCTGGATCTTCCACCAGGGCTGGGGCTGGACCAGGATGCCCTGCAAAGAACAGGGTGAAGTTAGGTGAGCAGCCAGTAGAAGGAGGGAAAGAGACTAAAGAGGAACAGGAAAAGGGAGGAGACCAAACTTCCAAAACAAAACCATAAATTCCCATCTTGGAACTGGGAAGATGGTTCAGCGGGTAAGAGTATTTGCTATGCAAGTATGAGGACATGAGTTCAAATCTCTACTGCTCACATGAAAAGCTATTTGTGGCTGTAACCTCAGCATTGTGGGGCAGAGACAGAGAGATGCCAGGAACTAGCTAGCCTAGCCAGAACAGACTTTCAGCTCAGTGAGAGACCCTGTCTCAGGCACATGCACCCCTCTCTCTCCTCTCTCCTTCATACACACACACACACACACACACACACACACACACACACACACACACACCCCTGGGGGTGGGAAATAACTCTATAAAGGATTTTCTCTTAATAGCAGGGGTTGTTGTACCCATACATAGCTAATTGTTCAACAAACACCCAGGCCCCTCTGTAGGCGAGATCATATGACTGGGAGGGAGGTAGTTAGAAGCAATAGAAGATGTTGAATTGGTGGACTGGGGCCCCACCAGTTCAGGCAGTATCGCCGGTTCCCAGCAATGTGCATTCCCTTCAGTCTTCTAGAGGCAGGGGTGAGGGCAGCTTCCAGCATTCCCTCCTTCTGATGACCGGCGTTTTTCACTCCTCTGGCCTTTCCCATGCCTCTGTCATCAGACTCTGTTTCTTCACCTGAACACTGACATGGTACCTCCTACACTCCTGAGGTCTAAAAGTAAAGCCTTGGCTGCTTACCTTAGAATCAGAGACAGACAATTGGTTCGGTGGGTTCTCTGTTCATTCTTCTAATTTAAAAATAACAGAAGCATTTATAGACCCCATGCCGCCTGGTTTCTATGTCAATTTGACACAAGCCAGAGTCATTTTGGATGAGGGAACCTTGACCGAGGAAATTTCCCCACCAGATTAGCCTATAGGCAAGCATGTGGAGCTTTTCCTTGAGCGATGATTGATGTGGGAGGGTCCAAACCCCTACGGTCAGGTGGTCCTGGGTGCTGTATAGAAAGCAAGCTGTTGTTTTTAAAAAACTAAAATATTACTTGTTCGATTCTACCAATGAAGACTTGGGAGCCAGATGCTGGGGTGAAAACCTGCTAGCTCAGCAAGGCAGAGAAAGCCCCCAGCTGACTTCCCACTCCCAGAAGGAAAAAGCTCCTTCTCCTTCTCCATGCTGTCTTAAATACCCTCAACTCAATGTTCCTCCTTTCCAGTTACTCCCTCTCAGCTGGTACCTTGTTCTGTCTCTTGACCTAAAGTTGACTTTATTTAGCTCTTGGATTAAAGGTGTGTGCTAGGGCTGAGCCAGCCCACAAGCACTTGCTTACAGTAAAAAAAAAAAAAAAAAAAAAAAAAAAAAAAAAGCTCTAGGATCAAAGGCTGAACCAAAACACAACAAGAAACAGAATTTTCCAGGTCGCAGTCTCGGGGTTCACAACGTGATCAAATGTCCTGCCACATCAGGCTGAGCAAGCCATTAGGAACAAGTAATTAAGCTGCATCCCTCATGGCATCTGCGTCATTCCCGCCCTGACTTCCCTCCATGATGAGCAGTGTGGTGGTTTGAATAGGAATGGCCCTCATAGACTCATATGTTTGAGTGCTTGGCTCGTAGGGAGTGGCACTATTAAGAACCGTGGCCTTGTGGGATTAGGTATGGCCCTGTTGGAAGTGTCTCTGTGGGGATGGGCTTTGAGGTCTCCTAAGTGCAAACTATGCCCAGTGTGGCACACAGTCCCCTTCTGCTACCTTTGTATCAAGATGTAGAACTCTCTGCTCCTTCTCCAGCACCATGTCTGCCTGCCCACTGCCATACTTCCTGCCATGATGATAATGGACTAAACCTCTGAAACTGTAAGCCAGCCCCAATTAAATATTTTCCTTTATAAGAGTTGCTGTGGTCATGGTTTCTCTTCACAGCAATAGAAAACCTAACCTAAAAGACAGACTGTAATGTGTAAGATGAAATAAACCATTTCCTCTTCCAAATTCTTTTAGTCATGGTGTTTTATCACAGCACTAGACACCTGAATAAGATAACCCTCAAATGGAAGCCCTTTACTAAAATGACTAAAAGCTTGTGGGATACTAAAACAACATAAACAAAATCAGTAGCCATTCATTCTGGGACTGCTTTTGCACAGGCTGAGTAACTAATCTAAATGTGGATATCAGCAGAGTCCCCAGTACCCTAAAAACCATGCAGCAATGGTTGCAGATCCTCAGCAGGACAGGATCTCCACTGAGTCACGTGCAGTGCCTGCGGCTGCTGAGCACATGAGGCTGGAGCGGACGTTTAGAAGCCGCTTTTGAATGACTGCGTTGACTCCTCACTTGGGCCCAAAGGTAAGAAAGCCTGGAATTTCTGCCTTCACCTTGTGTCTGGTGGCTTCCTTACTGTGGGTCACCTGCCCATCTCACAGGCATGTCAATCACTCAAGGCTGAAGGCAAAGAAGTAACATTGTCCTAAATCTCTAGGCACCTTGAATTCCAGCAACAGCCAATCCTTACAGGGCACCACATGAAAGCAATTTTCCATAGTGGGGAGGGTGCACCTGGGCCGGAAGTGATCATCCTGAGAGCCACACTGCTCTCCTCAGCCAGTAACAGCGATGACTATTTTAGACCACGGTGAAGAGCCAGGCCACACCCTGACCAGGAACGCTCATTTGTGCATACTTCTTGCTCTCTCTGTCCCCAAATCTTTCTCTATTTAAACCTAAAACTCATATCAGTGTGCCCAAAGACAGGCTTGGGATCATTGGATCCCTTGTCTCTCAAATATTGCCAACTGACTAAATCTCTCTGCTTTTTCCCCATTGTCTCTTTAACTACTATATCAGGAATGGCTGCCAAGACTCATGTTGCTGGAACCTGAACTCTTGCCCTAAATAGCTCTGGTTATATTATTCATAAATGCAAAGAGAAGGCAGAAAAAAAGCAAGAAACAGAAGAAAAGAGAGAAAATCTAAGATCCAGAGTTGCACACAGGGCATGGTTCTGGGATGACTGAGAACAGACACACCCATGACCTCAAAGCTAAACAACCACAGTGCTTAAAACAAAATAGCCCAAAGTTCCTTCCTTCTCCCTACTCCACTAGTAGACAAAGAAAGGACCTCAAAGGGAGTCCTGCTCACTAGAGGCAGGGAGGACAAGGGAAAGATGGAGGAAGGGGGACAGGGGACAGATGGAGGGAGGGGGCACAGGAGGGATGGTGGGAGAGAAGACAGGGAGAGGATGGGGAGGAATTGCAGGGTAGGGGATGGAAGGAGGGAGGACATGAGAGAGATGAGGGAGAAAGGGCAGGAGAGGGATGGGGGAAGAAGGGCAGGGGAGAGATGGAGAGAGTTTGAATAATGGGAGGTCAAGGCATAAAATCAGGGAGGAGGAACTAGTCTGAGTGTTTGATAACACTAGGGGTGACTATAGTCTGCCAAGATTAGTTACACATGCCCAAAGAGAGGAGCTTAAATGTTTCCAGCACAAAGAATAATTGGTGTTTGACAATGAAGTGTTAATCACCCCTATGTGATTATTCCATTGGGTACCTAAATAGTATTGTGCTGAACCTCATATATATGTTCATGTTTTATGTTAATTAAAATTTTTAATTTGGGGCCATCAGTTAACACTGCTTGTGGCACAAACCTGATGGTTCGATACTGGAGCCACAAGGAAAGCAGAGAATTGTTTCCTGAAAGTTGTCTTGTCTTTTGACCTCTATATTTGTGCCATGAGTTTCCCCCCTCCATCCTCTCCCCCCCACACAAATATAATAAAATTTAATCTTAAAAAATATATGAGAGAAGGCAAAAGGAAGAGGAAGAATGTAAAGGAGGAAAGGAATGAGAGAGGGGGGGAAGGAGGGAAAGAAGAAAATAAGAGATAAAGAGAGAAAGAGGGAGGAAGGGAGGAAAAAGGCCTCAAGAAACACCTGGGGAGTCAATTAGGCTGATGAAGCATCAGGCCCTGTGAGACTGGTCAGCACCAACTGCTGGTTCTCAGTTCTGCTGACGTCAATGCTTATTCACTACTAATTCATTGTCTTTCACAAACCACAAATGTGGAAGCTCCTCAAAGTCAACAGCTGATGTGGCTCAGAGCAAAGACTCTGCCACCTGAGATTGTCCTTGAAAACAGTACCAAGGGACAGGGCTGGTGAATTCCGGATTGTTTACTAAGATCCTAGTCTCAAAATTCAGGACACAGCCCAACTTCCTGTCTCTGCTTTGTCAGCTTCCTGCCAGGGCCTGTTACGGGTGTATTATCATTAGAGACAGTAATACCAGTAGCCATCAGCAATGGAAAGAGTTAACAGTCTGCTTCTAAACCAGAGTTCTCCTTTAATCCTCACAGCCCAGGGAGACAGAGCCCTGGGAGACAAGCGGGAGCCATGGTGCTGCCTAGAGCTGAAAAGATACCTGGCTGCTCTAAGTCTTCCAGTTGGGGCTCCAATGGGTGCCCAAGACTGTGGGATGTGTACTTTATCCTATACCATACCCGCTTAAAGGCAATGTATCCTTTTCTTCCCTAAATTTGTGTCCTAATACTCTGGGCCTAACTCTGTCCATCTGGTCTACCTTGTGAATGCTTGTGTGACTGTGTTCATCTTTCCACTCTGAAGTCTATGGAATGCCTTTACCTCACAGTCTAGTACATGGGTCTAAAGAGTGCTTTACAACTGTTATAGGTTCAAACTCATAACGCTTTTCTCCTTGAGAAGGAAGTACTTGGTGACAGCTATGACTGCGTGTTTCAAGATGTTGGTGGTAGGGAACCTTCCACCTCTTTTTCCAAAATGATCAAAGACTATATCTCTAAGTCTTTCTCCAGTCTATTCACCATTTTGAGCAGGAACTTCCTAGCTTTGACCACAGTTGCAATCCTAGTGTTTTTAGAAAGACTGCTTAAAATCCACTGAAAGAGAATACAGACAGATCAACCGACAGACAGACAGATGGCAAAAGAGAGAGAATGGAATGGAGACTCTAAGCATAAAATGCCGATAAGTACCACAGAACCCCCAGGCAACTTTCCAGAGCCTGTGGAAATGACACACTGCTCCTTAGGTACCCCACCGAAGCACCAGCATCAGAACCTAGTCCAGCCTCACCACACACACACACACACACACACACACACACACACACACACACACACACTGCCATTCCAC
This sequence comes from Lophiomys imhausi, assembly GCA_907164525.1. NCBI lineage: Eukaryota > Metazoa > Chordata > Mammalia > Rodentia > Muridae > Lophiomys > Lophiomys imhausi. The sequence goes on along the minus strand of CAJQZJ010000531.1, from coordinate 784,337 downwards.
CTCATATGCTCATCAGAGTTACTGTTCAGGACGGGGTGGTCCCTACCAGTCAACCAGCACAGCAGCTGCCTGCTCAGGTATCATGAGGGGCAGAGCCACCATTGCAATAAAAGGAGACTCGAGGAGTGCACCATCTCAGTTCTCACCCCACTTCCCAAGTGATTCCTCCTCTTGCCTGGAGGAGAAGGGAAAGGATGAGAAAGGAGGCTAGGATGAGAGGTGCCAAGGTTAAGCCAATTCTGGGCTATCTTTCTAAGTGTCAGGGATGCTCTGATCCCGGTTGTTGGCAAATGCTTTAAGAGCATAGTAGTCCCCAGCTTTGGGCCACTGATTCCAAAGTAACAAGAATTTCATTCAGTGGTTCATACAGACATACAGGCTGAGGAAAGGAGAGTAGCAAAAGGATGCTGGGCCTGGTATGGGGGTCCACTGGGAAGCAGAGATGCCGGCTAAGCAGAATGAACACAGTGAGTAGCAAGTCACTCATTCTAGTTTGTTTTTCTGTTGCTGTGATGACCCTGACCAAAACCAGCTTGGGAAGGAAAGGGTTTATTTCAGCTTATAGGTTACAGTCCATCATTGAGGAAACCCAAGGCAGGAACTGAAGCTAAGGTCATGGAGGAACACTACTTTCTGGCTTGTTTTCTCTGGCTTACTCAACTACTTTTCTTTTACAGCCCAGACCCAACTGCCTAGGGATGGCACCACCCACAGTGGGGCTGGGCCCTCCGACACTAATTAGGAATTAAGAAAATGCCTTACCGACACAGACATCTAGGGATACTATCAGTAGCCAAAAAGCCCAGCTACACTCAGAGTTGAGCCCCACAGTCAACTGAGGACCCTCATCCCTCTGGGAAGCAGATGGGAGTCTGGTCTCTGGGGTGAGTACATCTTGGGCTGCTCACTGCCTGAGTGGTTCCCAAGCCTGGGTCAAGAAGCCAGGCCCTGGCCCTCTGCATTAAAGTTCTGTACCCAATAATGAGATAACCATGGCTTTCAGTTCTAAGAGAGCAGTATTTCCCTGTGAAAGCCACTCTCCCAACATGAGCAGGGAAGTGATCTCTTTCCTGTATCAGCAAACTGAGCTAAGACAGACTTCGACAATTCGCCTCCGGGAAAAGTCACAAGAGTGCAGGCCCAGGACCCTTTTGCTCCTACAGCTACCTGCCAGGCCTTCATGAACACATCTGAACTGTGAAATAACACCTTGTCTCTCTTCTGGCAACTGGAGGAAAAGAAACAGGTCAAGGGTAGGTTGAAGCAGAACACAACCTTTGCCATCTTCCCAGAATCCTCCTATAGAGACGGAGTGGATCTCCGTCTTATGTGGATTATATCTTATGCACAGAAACCTGAAGCTTGTTTTCAAGAAGCTGACTATTTAACTGGCCATCAGAGAATATGCCCAAGCTGCTGCTGACCCATGATGCAATGGTCTGGTTGGGGTACTTAAATCCTTTACCCTGGAGCTGAACAGGCATCATAGGCTAGATCACAGTGACAGACAGCTGGGCACCAGGGAGATGTGATCAAGGATTTAGGGGCCAGAACCCACCTGGGATACCTACAGGAAGTACAGATAGCAGCACAGTTGCACCATGGGTACTGTGCAAAGTTTAAACTCTCTGAGATGGCCGTTGTGAAAGAATTACAGAGGTGACATACAACACAGGTGGCCTAAACATGGGTGAGGGTGTCTTCAACCTAATCTGCAGGGAAGGACCAAGAATCCAACTGGAACAGTCAAAGTATGATCTGTCTGGTTCAGGACAAAAAACCCTGACCCAGACAACTTAAGGGAAGAGAGATTTATTTTGGCTCATGTTTTCAGTCCAAGGTTGCTAGGCCCATGTGCTTGAACAGAGCTTCATAGTAGCTGGCAAGTGCAGTAAAAGGTAGTTGCCCACATCATGGTTGACCACTGAAAAAGGGAATACAGGAAGAGGCCAGTGCAGGAGACACAGTCCTAATGGCACACCCCCAGTGTGTGTCATACTTCCTCACAGGCCCCACCCCCTACCTTTCACAACCTCTCAATATTGCTATTATGGGTCTATCAAAGGATTAATAGTCAATTGATTAGCTGAGAACACTTGTGATTGTCTCAGGAAATGCCTTCAGACATGCTCAGAGACAAGCTTTACTCATCTAGGCATTTTTCAATGCAATCAAACTGGTAGTCAAAATTACGAATCTTAGGGCTAATAAGATGGTTCACTCCATAAGGACACGTGGTGCCAAGGTTATGACCTGAATTTGATCCTTGGAACCAACAAGGTAGAAGGAGAAACCCAATTCCCATGGGTTGTCATCTGACCTCCACACACACACTGCACACATAATAAATAAATAAATAAACAAACAAATAAATAACCATCTCAGGTTCCAACTAAGAAAAAAGAGAGAAATGAATTCTGTGAGGAACTGCAACTAGAGTTAACAGTTTGAGCTTATGATCTTTCATATATACATGTGTGTGTATTAAGATAAGTACACACATATATGCCTAAAAACTCATCTTCCTTCTCTCTAAAAACAAAGACATCCCAGTAGCAAATGCCATGCCTAGGACTCAGGTCTTCATTTCTAGATACCATTCTTAAACATAAGGAACCAGGGCTCAGGCTGGAGAGATGGCTCAGCCGTTAAAGGCTAGGCTCACAACCAAAAATATAAGGAACCAGGGCTCTTTGAAGAAGTTGGTGATGTAAGACTGACACACAGACACACACACACACACACACACACACACACAATACAAGATGAATGTATCAGAAAGTGTACTTCCAGTAAGGAGGTGCTAAAAAAGAAGGAGGGAGAGAGAGACAGGGGAGGGGGATGTTAAAGGACATAGAAACTAGATTAAAGAACTCCCACTAGCCATATGTGGTACAGTGTGGTTATCAAATCAAATGAAAAACCTAGTAATTAAATAGAATGACAGCAGAAAAAGAATAATTTGAATCCAAGGCTAGGGAGATGTCTTACTAGGTAAAGTACTTGCCATGCAAGTGTGAGGATCTGAGTTCAAATCCCCAGAACTTATGCAAAGCTTGTGGCAGCAGAATTCTGTCTCCACAGTGAGGTGGGAGGGCAGAGACATGAGAATTCTGAAAAATTCAAGGGCTACTAACCTGGTATACACAGTGGGGAAAGATAAGGTGACCCCGTCTCAAGCAATGTGGAAGGTAGAGGCTGGAGAGATGGCTCAGTGGTTAAGAGCACTGGCTGCTTTTCCAAAAGACCGGGGTTCAAATCCCAGCACCCACATGGCAGTTTACAGCTTTTTTTCTGGGCATGGTGGCTTATGCCTTTAATCCCAGCACTTGGGAGGCAGAGGCAAGTGGATCTCTGTGAGTTCAAGGCCAGCCTGGTCTACAGAGTGAGTCCATCAAGGATACACAGAGAAACCCTGTCTCAAAAAAAAAAATAATGTAGAAGGTAATGAGAGACCCACAGGTTGTTCTCTGACCTTCACATGTAAACCATGCATGCACATATCCACATTCACACACATGAACATGAACACACATGCAAACATAAAAGAAAACTGAAAGTTGGAAAGACGCTCAACAGTTAAGGCCTTGCTGCACTTGCAGAGGACCAAGGTTCAAGTCTCTGAATCCAGAGGAGACACATCACAGTGCTTGTAAGTGCAGTTCCAGGGGACTCAACGCCTTCTTCTGGCCTCTGCAGGTTCTGCTCACACTTGGTACACACACACACACACATACACACACACACACACACACACACACACACACACAAACACACACGCAAACACTCATACATGTGCACATAAAAAAAACAAAAATTTACAAATTAAAAATTGAAGGAAACTTGAATATATACAGATAAAAACAAATAAATAAATTGAAATAAACAAGAAAAAGTTCACCCCTCTTCTTTTATTGTCAGACAGTCTTATTATGTAACCCAGGCTGACCTTGGACTTGTGATCCTCCTGCCTCAGCCTCCAGAATGCTATGCTGGAATTAGACAGCCCCCAATACCTTTTTTGGTTTGTTTTGTTTTGTTTTTCAAGAAAGGGTTTCTCTGTGTAGCCTTGGCTGTCCTGATACTCACACTGTAGACCAGGCTGGCCTCGAACTCAGTAACTAGAGGCGTATGCCATCACCACCTGGCTCAGACAGCCCTATCTTACATTGGAAAACAAGCTAAGGTATGGGGAAGGAATTAAAGAATTAGACAACTACCATTACAGCCAAGAAGCATTCAGTCACATGATCCACAGACCGCCAGCTATCAACAGGGCTGAAGCTTTGGATCTTGGAGCAGCCCTAAGAAACACTTTTTAATCATGAGACTCCACATGATATAACAGGTAACTTCACCCCATGAGACCAGTGGGGACAGCATACTTCCTGAGGTAATGCCTGGAGAACACACCCACCTCAATGGAGTTCCTGTCAGTAAGCAGGAAACCTACCCTGAGTGACCAGGACCCAAACTGTGGAACGTTCCACAAAACAACTGGGCATGTATTTAAAAATCGGTCAAGTTCAGCTGGGCGTGGTGACTCAAGCTTGCAATCCTGGCACTTGGGAGGCGAAAGCAAAAGGATTGTTTGGGCTACACAGTGAGTTCCAGGTCAGTGGGGCCTAGACAGTAAAACTTTGTTTAAAAAAAAAAAATCAAGGTCAGGAGGGACAGAAAAGTCTTGTGTTGAATCTTGGACCTGGAAGTGGAGGGACACAGAATAATCAGTGGGCTAACTGGTAACATTTGCACATGAACTGTGGATTAGAAAATATAATATATCATTGTTAAATGTTTATTTCTGCCTCAGCCTCCAGAGTGCTATACAGAAATTAGACAGCCCCCCCATACCTTTTATTTATTTTTCTGGTTTTTATTATTGTTTTATATCATTGTTAAATAGTAAATTTACTATTTACTGAGAAAATTATAAAAAAGAAAATTACTTTTTAAAGATTTATTTTTAATTTATGTGTTTATGTAAATGCCTGCATGTGTGTACACGTGTACCATGTGTGTACCCAGGGTACCCAAGGAGATCAGAAGAAGGTGGTGGATCCCATGGAACTAGAATTACAGGCAGTTGTGAGCTTCTTGATGAGGGTGTTGAGAATCAAACATGGGTCCTTCACAAGAACAGCAAGTGTTCTTAACTACTGAATTATCTCTCCAGCTCCAAAAGAAAGAAAATTCTTGTTCTCCAAGAATATACATGAACAAACACGTACACGTGCACACACGGACACACAGGCATGCATGAAGGACAGAGAGGGCACTCATAAGCATAAGAAAAACCTAATAAAGCCAAATTGTAGCAAGTAGTGAGTTGAGACTGTACAGGTTTGTAGGGGTTTGGTCGGGGTGGTGGGGGGTGTTGTGTGTATGAGTATACTATTGAAAATTTTCTATAAATGTGAAAATTTAAATTTTATCAAAATAAAGTCTAAAAATACGGTTTCACAGTATTACAGGCATATTTAATACTACTGAACTGGTCAGCACCCACATTGGGTGGTTCAGATCACCTATAACTCCAGCTCCAGGAGAACCCATCTCTGGCCTCCTCAGGTAACTCTACACACAGCTCGCGTAAGTCCAGCACACACATATACACCATAAGTAAAAATTATAAATAAAATATTTTAATGATGGTTAAGATGGTAAATGTTATGTTACATATTATTTACTACAATGAAATTCTGGACAATAAATAATAAGTCTAGTTGGGTGTGGAAGCCCACACCTTTAAACTCAGCATTTGGGAGGCAGAGGCAGAGGCAGGCAGATCTATATGAATTCAAGTTCAGCCTGGTCTACAGAGTGAGTCCAAGACAGCCAGGGATACACAGAGAAACCTTGTCTTGAAAAAACAAAAAATAAAAATAAAAATTCCAATAAATAAGGGTTGTCAGATACTTACTTGAAATAAAAAGTACCCTTCTCAGTCTTGTGCCACTTCCTGCCACCAAGCTTGAGGAGTCTGATTGATGGAAGAAGAGAAGTGACCCCTGAAAGTTGACCTCTAACCTCCACATGCATGCTACGACTCCTGTGTGCACCTCCACCCCCAACAAACAAATATGAAAAGCAATTACTGAAGACTGCAGGAGCTGGGTAGGTGCTTCCGGCCACCAGCTAAGCATTTGTTGTATACCATAGTAGTTAGCTTCAGCTAGGAACATTAACACAGCCAGAATTACCTGAGGGCATCTCAATTGGGGGTCGCCTAGATTGGACTAACCTGTGAATGTCTGAGGCATTTTTTAAAAATTGCTAACTGGGGGCTGGAGAGATGGCTCAGTGGTAAGAACACTGCTCTTCCAAAGGACCTGGGTTCAGATCCCAGCACCCACATGGCAGTTCACAGCTGTCTGTAATTGCTGAGCATGGTGGCACACACCTTTAATTCCAGGACTGGGGAGGCAGAGGCAGGCAGATCTCTGTGAGTTCAAGGCTAACCTGGTCTACAAAGTGAGTCCAGGACAGCCAACGATACATACAGAAACTCTGTCTCGAAAAAACAAAACCAAAAAAAAAAATTGCTAATTGATATAAAAGGGCTCATGCCATTGTGTCGTAGGTGTCATCCCCAGGCAGGTGAGACTGTCTGAGAAGGGTAGCTGAGCAAGCCGGTAAGCAGTATTCCTTGGCTGGCTTCAAGCTCCTGCCTTGAACTCCTGCCCTGGCTTCCCTTGATGATAAACTATACTTCTTCCCTGAGTTGTTTTTGGTTCATGGTGTTTTTCACAGCAAAAGAAAACCAAACCAGGACACTATGCAAACAAGAGGACCCGAGATCAGATCCCAGATAGATCCCACCACCTAAAAGCCAGGCATGGTATCTGTAACTCTACCTCTGACAGGTAGATTCCAAACTTGCTGCCCATCCAGTGCAGCTGGATTGGTGAGCTCCAGGTTCAGCAAGAGGCTGTCTCAAAAACCAAGATGGAAAACAAAAATCAAAGACACTGACCTTTGGCCTCTGTGCGCACACACGAACACACACACACTTACCGAAGACCACAAAGACTCAAGAGCATTTGCTTATGTAGGCTAATATTTACCACATAAAGAACTTGAGATGCTTAAGTAGTTATTTATTTTAATGCACAATAAATTCATTTCTTATTAAGAAAAATGGCTTTAGGGAAAGAAGAACTATTTTGCAACACAAAATTATTTTCTATTGTAAAAAGAAAGACTACATTTTACAAATCTTAATATTTCGCCTGAGAGCAAACTTGGCTTTTTATATGTACCCTGTATTCAATGTGCTGCAAAATGCCATTTTTGAAATTAAAAAAAAAAAGAAAAAGAATCCTACAGTGTTTATGTCCAAAAAGGAAAGACTAATTTGTTACCTCTGATCCATGTATGGAAAAATGAATCACTCCAAAGCTAAGAGAAGCTCCAGGAAAAAAAAAATGACAAAGGATAAAAGAAAGTGAGGTAACAGTGTATGAGCAGAGTGAACAAAAACAAAGGCAATTAAGACTTTAAAGGGCAAAAGCACTTGGCTCTCAACTGTGTTTTCCTCTAGGTGAGTCATGGTACCACTAGGGTTTTCAGTTGGGCACCATCTCACTGTATACACATTGTACACCAGTTTAAAACGTTCAGAAGCAGCTATGTTAAAGAAGAAATTGCTCATTACGGTTACAGAAAACACAGAATTGTTGTAATCCTCGACAATGTCAAAACAACAATCCAGCTAACAACAGAACTCAGAAATGGGAGGAAAGCATGGGAGAAGACAGGCAGGTGTGCCAAGGCCCTGTTTTTGTTTTTGTTTTTGTTTTTGTTTTTTGTATCAGGAAGCAACAAGTAAGCTGATCCTAAATTAATAACCCAGAAACTGAGACATGAGTATTTCAATTAAAGCGATAATGATAACCAGCGGAGGAAATGGAAACCAGAAAGCATCTGCGGTGGCAGGCACTGGGGACTGGCATGGGAGGAGAGGGGGACTTTGACTGTGTGCCCTCCCAGCACACATGACAAAAACACTTGGTTTTTATTTAAGGGAAAAAAATTATTACGTATTAGGGCTTTTTGGTGTGATTTTTCTTTTTTTTTTTTTTTTTTTTTTTTTTTTTTGGCTTTTCGAGACAGGGTTTCTCTGTATAGCCCTGGCTGTCCTGGACTCAATTTGTAGACCAGGCTGGCCTCGAACTCGCAAAGATCCGCCTGCCTCTACCTCCCAAGTGCTGGGATTAAAGGCGTGCGCCACCACCGCCCGGCTGGTGTGATTTTTCTAAGCTGAGTGAGTAATCTGTTTATAGTACTCGGTGGATGGAGTCACAAAGCAATGTCCTCCTTCCAAATAGTGTTTTAAGTGCATTGTGTGAGGTCTTTTGCAAAGGGAGCGAGTGCCTGCTCCGACAACCTCTGTGCCTTTAAAATGAGTTGTAATTTGCTATTGTTTTCCATTATCCGTTAATGGATAGCCACATACAATGAAAATGTCTCAAATGAGCCATGACATTGGTTTCTTTTAGTTAAAAATCTGTAAATAGGGAAATTCATGTTAGAGCAAGGACACAGTTATTTCGGGCTTATGGAAGTGTGCCAGGTCTCCACGGCTCTTGGCCCTTTGGTAAGCACCCAGCACCTGTTTAACCAGTGACAGTGACCACAGGTGTGATTTACAAGCCTGGGAGAGTCAGAAGAGAACATCACACAGAGTTTTCAGAGAAGTTTTTTTTTTTTTTTAATTCCACTATTTCCTTTTTTTTGGCCTCTGGGGATGAAAAACAGTCCCCAAATAAGCAAAATGTACATAAGACTTGCCATGGTTGGAATGTCCGACACCCCCATGCTCCACAGGCACACTTTTGGTTCCCAGGTCTTGGAATGACATGGATCCTTAAGGAGTGAGTCTTGGGCCCCCCATTAGGGAGGAGCATGGCTCCTGTGATGGTTAATCTTGATTGCTACCTTGATTGGATCTAGAAGGGGTCCTATGGGAGGGTGTTTCCAGGACAGGTTAACTGAGGCAGGAAGACCCTCCCCCATTGCAGGCAGCACCTTCTACTGTCAGCCTAGATGAAGAGGTCTGAGGAAGACACAGGGCTGTTTGCCTTCCTGTGTCTGCTTCTTGCTGGCTAGAGCGCCTATCCTGGTGCTGCTCCCATCATGCTTAGCTGCCGTCAGAAGAGCTTGGACTAAAGGGCAGTGGTTCTCCAGAAAACCTCTAGGCCAGTGGTTCGAAGTCTGTGGGTTGCAACCTCTTTGGGAGTCAAGTGTCAGATATCTTGCATATCAGATATTTACATTATTATCCGTAACAGTAGCAAAAGTACAGCTATGAAATAGCAGCAGAACAATGTTATGGCTTGGGGTCACGACAACAGGTTGAGAACCACTGTTCTAGGCCTTTAGCGCCAGATGGAACCACTGAGAGATACAGCAACTACCAGGTTCTCAGACTCTAATGTTGGACTACACAGCCCGTACCGTGTGAACCAGCTCTATAAACCCTCACCTGTAATATATCCAATACATCAAGCTATTACTCCAGAGAAACCTGCCTACCTGTACATGCTTGTTTTGTTGTGCATGCCAACACAAAGGCTCTCTCTCCCTTCCCTGACCCTTCTTGCTCAAGACGGAGTGCTCTCTGTGTCACATGATCCTTTTACTACCATCCCTCCACAGAACTAACGTGTTGTAGGCTTTGGACCTCCAAAACTATGAGCTAAATAAATCCTTTCCCTTTATAAGTTACTTGGCTCAGCTATTCCCTTGTAGTGACATGGCCTGACTAACACAGGACCTTTCTCCTGAGAAACGGTAGCAGTGAGTCACTATCCTCTCAGAAGTGCATTGTGAGGTGCCTCGAAAGACTGTTGGTTGTGAAACTACCCATCACCACCGCACCACGCCTTCTGAATAAGCCATTAAAACTCGAGGAAATAATTTTTAATAATTTATTTTTATTTATATGCATTAGTGTTTTGCCTTCGCACATGCATGTCTGTGTGAAAGGGTCAAATCTTGGATTTACAGACAGCTGTGAGATGCCAGGTGGGTGCTGGGAATTGAACCCAGGTACTCTGGAAAAGCATTCACTGCTCTTAACAGTTGAGCCATCTTTCCAACGAGAAAAGAAAAAAAACATTTTTTCTAAAATTTGATTTGCAGTAGATTTTATGTACTTGACAATTATTGATGAGCACAAGAAGACATCTAGTTGGGTGACAGTGAGATGTGTGAATGTGGTTAGCATGGTTCACATTGCTGAGCAAGCATGAGGAGCAAGCCAGTGAGCAGCACCCTCCACGGCCTCTGCATCAGCTCCTGCCTCCAGGTTCCTGCCCTGCTTGAGTTCCTGTCCTGAGTGCCTTAAAAGATGAACTGTGAAACAGAAATGTAAGCAAGTTGCTTTAGGTCAAGGAGTTTCATCACAGCAGTAGTAATCCTGACCAAGACACCTCTCTTACCAGCGCTACCTTCTGGCTCACCACTGTGCTCAAACTTGACCAGACTTTCTTTCTATTATTGGTCAAACTAATACAGGTGGAACTGAGAAGATAGAAGGAAAAGAGCTAGAAGTCAAGCATTGCTGGGCAAGCGGTACAGGTGACAAGGGGCAGGGGCAGACTGGTCCACAGGCTGGTGCCCAGGCAGGCTCTGACTGGGAAGTACTTCCTTCCTGGTGTCATTCTGGGTCTGACATTCCTGCCTTTGTCTTTTCTCTGTCTGACTTTGCTAAATCATGTGTTCATTTGCCAGCTGCTCTGTCTGATCATTTATACAGCTACGCTATGGACTAAATGTAGCCTCCCTACCTCAGATTCACAAGCATTTACTGAATGCTTCATATGAACCAAGCCCCAGATGATAATGTACATGAATTATTTATTTTTTTAATCCTCTAGAGTAGGCACAGTTGTTATTTTTTATTTTTTATTTTTTTGGTTTTTCGAGACAGGGTTTCTCTGAATATCTCTGGCTGTCCTGGGCTCGCTTTGTAGACCAGGCTGGCCTCGAACTCACAAAGATCCACCTGCCTCTGCCTCCCAAGTGCTGGGATTAAAGGCGTGCGCCACCACCGCCCGGCTTATTTTTTATTTTTTTTTAAGATTTATTTATTATGTATACAGGGTTCTGTCTGCAGGTATATCTGCAGGCCAGAAGAGGGCACCAGGTTTCATTATGGATGGTTGTGAGCCACCATGTGGTTGCTGGGAATTGAACTCATGACCTCTGGAAGAGCAGCCAGTGCTCTTAACCGCTGAGCCATCTCTCCAGCCCCACAGTTGTTATTTTTAATAATAATAATAATAATAATAATAATAATAAAATCAAACATCCCAGTCATTCGACTTTACCAGTGAAGACACAGGCCCCAGAGGCTGGGATGAAAGGCTGCTAGGTCAGAGAGGCAGAGAAAGCACCCAGCTGATTTTCCTGTTCTACTAACACCCAGCTGACCTTCCTACTCCACCAACATCCCAGAAGCAAAAGGCCTTCCTGCTCAGCTCACATACCAGAAGGAAAAAGCTTGCTATTCAGCTGAAAGCCCTAGAGGAAAAAGCCCAGAAGAACATAAAGAAGCTTAGAAGGAAAAAACCCAAAGGAAGAAGCCTTAAAAGAAAAAAAAAAAAAAAAAAACCTCTGAAGGAAAAAACCCGGAAGGAAGAAAATCTCCTAAAGGATAAAACTTTCTGAAGGAGAAAAATGTCCCAACTCCTTCTCCACGCTGTCCTAAATACCCTTCAGCTCAATGGCCCTCCTTTATGTTTAATCCCTGTCATCTGGTTTCTTGCTTCACCTCTTGATTTAGGGTTAAATTTATTTAATCCTGTGTACAAAAAGCTCTTATCCAAGAGGCTGATCCACACCATAGCCACTTGTTTACAATAAACAGAAAGCTCTAGGATGAAAGGGTGAGCCATCCCACAATTAGAAACAGGATTTTACAGTTTAAAATCTTGGGGCTCACAATGTAATCAAATATTCTGCAACATTCAGTCATTATAGCCATTTCATAGGTGAGGAAATAGAGGCTCAGAGAAGTAAGAAACTTGCCCAAACTAACAAAGTGTAGAGTCAGACACACACTCTCTCTCTCTCTCTCTCAATCTCTCTCTCTCTCTCTCTCTCTCTCTCTCTCTCTCTTACTACCCCCCATTTGATTCTAAAATGCTTAAAAAGTCATTTGTCTTCCTACTGGGTTCTGTCTACTTAATTCCATGTTATACAGGTTCAGGGGAAGTTTACTTCAGGCTAACTACTCCCAGAGTTCAGCTTCAAAAACATTAGCTACCTTGCTACTCTTTTTCTCCCACAGAGGTCCTTGATTTACTGTCTGCTACCCTCTGGCTCCAGAAGATACCCTTGATTTACTATCTGGATGGATTTTCTCATATATGTGAGCAGAAGGCACACACCAGAAAAGAAGAAAGCTTGGCCCTTCACACCAGACATGCCTGCACTCAAAGTGTTCCAATCCTTGTTAATCAAACCAAAGTAACTGGATCCGTCCCAGAATGTAAAGATTTAAAAAAAAAAAAAATGAAGTGCTTAGAAAAAGAAAGTGCCCATGCCAGGTGTGGTGGCGCACACCTTTAATCGCAGCGCTCGGGAGGCAGAGGCAGGCGGATCTCTGTGAGTTCTAGGTCAGTCTAGTCTACAAAACAAGCCCAGGACAGCCGGGGCTACACAGAAAAACTTTGTCTGGAAAAATAGATAAATAAATAGAAAGAAAGAAAGAAAGAAAGAAAGAAAGAAAGAAAGAAAGAAAGAAAAAAAGAAAAAAAGAGTAACTACCATCATTTTCTTCCTATCTCATGTAGGATGTGTTTTCCGAATTCACCATGTGTTCTGTTTCTACAAATACTTCAAGACCTGAGGCAAATGGCAGTTTATCCAGCCCCACACATACAGCCAGTTGGGTGAGCGTTGCCCATACTCCAAGCATGATATCAAGTATTGAAAATGCTCCTGAACTCCCCTAGGGAAAAGGACAGAAATGGCTCATTGTCATGCTACACTGCAAATGCAATGACCCAGGTACATTGAGAAGTATCTTTTTCATGATCAGTACAGTGCCTACTACTAAGAATAATCCATAAAAAAATGTTGAGAGAAATCACACACACACACACACACACACACACACACACACACACACACACACACGACTTTAAAATATGGTATTGCTTTGGAGCCCAGGTAGGTTGGTCATACCTCAGTGGGTCTGAGGGCCAAGACACAACGTTTAAACTGGAATCTGAGGTAAGAGAAGCACTTAAAGGCTTTCAGGAGAGGAATCAAATGCACAGGGTCAGTGCCATAGAAAGAACCACTTCACAACAAAAGAGAAAGTTGTTAGGAGGAGATGAACAGCCAGTCAAGAAATGGTACCCTAGACAAGACAGCGCAGGAGAGAGGGAGAAAGGGGTGGAAGGGGAAGGGGATGGAAGACTGGACAGATGGAGGTAAGAGCTTGTGCTACTCTTACAGAGGAGTTTGGTCCTCAGTACACACTGGCAGCTCATAGGATCTGTAACTCTAGTTCCTGGGGATCCAGCACCCTCTACTGGCCTCCACCAGCACTGCACTCACGTGCACAGACACAAACACAAACATACACACCTAATTTAAAAAAGAAACTTTGTGAAAAGTGATGGACATCAGTGTTTCTGTTATGTGAACACCAAAGGCATATTAGACACTGTACAGCCCCTTTCTGTTTAGGGAGAGAATGAGAAAGAGGCCTTTGTATACATTTTGAAAGCTGACATTCTCTTAAAATGAAGGACTCTGCACAGCAGTTTGCCTGTTGTTTGTTCATTTGGTCAGTTGGCTAACATTCACTGCCCACTTAAATGCCAGGCACTGCCTAGGTATGGGGGGGGGCGGGTTTCCAACAGGAACCAGTCTAGTCAGAAATAGCTAAGACCAGAGGAAGGTCCACCCACTGGGGAACATCGTAGTCTACCTGAGAGGCAGAGTGTGAAGAAGAAGATGCTAAAATTTCAGGGCATGTCAGGCTGCACAGAGCCTAGAGTGAGGACTTCCAACTTTGTGATGGATGCAGGGAGCCACTGAGAGTTTTTTTTTTTTTTTTGGTTTTTCGAGACAGGGTTTCTCTGTTTAACAGCTCTGGCTGTCCTGGACTCGCTTTGTAGACCAGGCTGGCCTCGAACTCTCAAAGATCCGCCTGCCTCTGCCTCCCAAGTGCTGGGATTAAAGGTGTGCGCCACCACCGCCCGGCTGCCACTGAGAGTTTTAAACAGCAGAGAAAGGACCAGAGGTAAGCCTGATTGATCATATTTCCTTATACAGAAGAACCAGGTTACCTCTTTGTTTCTCCTTTTAAATTCTCTCAAGGGCTCACGTTTTCCAGCTGGGGTTCTTTTTCATGATCAGTACAGTGCCTACTACTAAGAATAATCCATAAACAAATGTCAAGAAAAATCACACACACACACACAACTTTAAAATATGGTATTGCTTTGGAGCCCAGGTTGAACTCGAAATCTTCCTGTTTTAGTCCCCAAAATGCTTGAGTTACAGCCCTAAGGCACCATGCCTGGCACACATTGGGTCTTACTACTCAAAGAATACACAGGAGAAGTATGTGAGAGACTGGTCAAAGCAAATACATATGAGACCCTTGACAAATGAAGCTCTCTGAGGTCCAGTGAGTAAAAGATCAACCTGTCTAGCCTGGCCACGTGGTAGAAGAGCCCTAGGAAGCCTTAGACATCTGGCAGCTGTCTCCTGACCTCCACACAAATGCTGTGGCATGTGCACACACAAATAAATAAATTGTACTTTAAAAAAAAAGAAAAAGAAATAAACTCTCTTAAGGTCCCCAACCACACCAAGAACATGGCCCCAAGCCTCTTTGCTCAGGAATTGATAGCTCTAGCCAAGAGCAATTATCTTTGTCTATTTCTTTTTTTTTTTTTTGGTAGTGTGATGGATGGAAGCCAGGACATTACACTGAGCAAGTGCCGTACCCCTGAGGTACACCCCAGTCTGTGATGAAGTACCTTCGAGGGGCAATTCTAAGTTCCTAGTCATTCATTTCTAAGCTTCTTGACCACTCCTAGGGCTAGTGTGAAGATTTATAGTAAGTGCCAAAGTCAAAGAAGTAAATTCTGTGCCTGATGAGGGAGAGGGAGCAAGATATTTTTCTGAGCGTTTACTGCCTGTCAGTCATCAGGCAGCATCCCTTCACGTGGACCCATGCATATGAAAAGGGGGTTAGCGTCTAGTTTGGCCTCCCCCACCACCTCCTGGCTTCTGGCTCTTAAACCCTGTTCTTGATGTATGAAGAGGCTTTGAATTAGCTCTCTCTCCTTCTGAAGGGCTACTTCCCCTCTCTTATAATGCAGGAACACCTCCCTGCCTCTCTCTACAAAGTGTTAATGAAATCCAGGGGACAACAAAACACCAAAGTGAGTGAACCCAAATGGCAGAGATCCTATACGCACCTAGCTAGACGTGGGCTTTCATTTCTTAAGGGATCAATCCTTCGATTCCATATTGACTACACATGGAACATTTACTATATCTCATTACCACCAAGAAAGACTTAATCAAAGCAAAATCAGCAGAAATCGGGGATCTCAGAACACCCCTGCCCCCGGCTTCAGTAGATGGGCTTCTTTTTCTAGAAATAAACTTACCTTCTCAGATTGATCTGATTTGATATTAGAAGTTCACATTGTCTGAAGTCTCTGCCCCAATCATGGAAGAGCTCCCATGATGGGTGGAGGATGGAGGACCCAGCACAGAAGAACTAATGCCAAAGGAGACTTTCCGCACATGGTAAAGGTTGTCCACAGTACTTTCTCGATGCCTAAGTAAACTTCTGAGATAACTGCTTTGAACATACTGCACTCCCACGGCCCCCCTCTGCCCCATGTCTGATGGCATCCAGCTCACATGCCACTGGCAGCTAAATCACCACCCCTGTTCCAGGGCTTACCTGCTGGGCTGCCTCATGGAAAAGTTCCTGCGGAGACCTCTGGGCCATTCTCCAGGAAGTGAGGTCCTGGTACTCTAGGTGGGGAAGGCCACTCTGAAAAGCAAACCGTTACTCTTTGTCAGGCCGGCTCCTACCCCTCCTGCTGCTTCGTGTTTGTCCAGTCTTCTTCTGCACTAAATAAGGCCCTGGGTGAAGAAGAAACCTTGTTGTTCCCATCTGGAGCCTCCTCCCCAGCGGCCCCTTTAGTAGTCCATTCTTGGTCCAGAGCCCACCTGCTGCTTTCCTGCTGTCCTGAAGCCACAGGAACCCCTACAGCTACTCCTGAAATATGGGGCAGGGAGGAGGGGGACGGTAGGGGCTGACCGCCCAGCTGCCCAGCCCTTAAAGACATAGCCCCACACTCATTATCCAATGCTTTGGGAACCCTTTGTTTAGAGCAATGGCATGGAACCTGCGCCTGGCAGTGAGTGCAGGTAGAATGGACCAGAAGCAGAGCGGGAACAGGAAGATTAGAGGGTGTCTTGAAAGTCCCCAACCTGGCCAGAATAGGGCAGATGAGAAAAAGACGACAGGACAGCGCAGTTCTGGCCCACCAGAGGAGTCGACTCTGGCTTTCCTGAGGTCAGGGAGCTTGTCCCATGACGTTTGGAAGAAGAAAGGGAGCGAGGGAGGGAAGGAGAAGGGCTGGGGCAACCCACCGAGCTCTCCTGCGGGGAGATTCCAGAGACTTGAGCGAATGAGGGGGGAGAAAAAAAAGGTGAAGATTCCTGTCAAGGGCTGAGTGTGGGACACGTCACCCCAAGAAGATTTGGAGGCTGCGGGGTGAGGCTCTGGGCTCCAGGGTCAGGTCCCCGTGACCCTGGCCGCCCTTCCGCCGGGAGGAGCGACGCGGGCGCCCTCACCTGCTCCAGGTGGAGATCTCGAGGCCACGCCCACCCACCTCGCCCCGCCACGTGGCCGCGCTCCGAGCCACTTGCCCTGCTGCTCCCCGGACCTGAGACCCTGGCCCCAAGTGTCACCTGTCTTGAGGGGCGGCGGTTCAGCCAGGTGACACCGAACTGGCAGGGAATGGAGCTTCTAGGGACAGGAACGCGCTAGGCATGCTGAGAGGCAGGGGGACGACCCTCACCACTTCAGCAAGACCACCGAACAGCCTTCCTTCCCTACGGGTGAAATAAGGTTTCCAGGGGCTCGGGTTGCAGGGGGTGGGAGGAATTAAGATACAGAGAGATTAAATTATCTCCATTTTCAATCTGGCATAGTTCCTAAACCTTAAATAACTTGCTAGGCTTCCATGTGGGCTTCTGAGAAACAGGAGGGAGTACTGGGAGTACTTCCCACGCCCACAAGCCTTTGTGTGAAATCCCTAAAAATAGAGGCTGTTCTTTCAAAACAAAAGGGAAGGCAAAGCCCCAGGAACACTGGTGGCTCCCTACCCTCTCTTTGCTGCTCCAGCGAAGTTGCTTCTGGGAAGGTGTCTTACGACGTAAAGTTTGATTCATTTTAACTATACAGTTCAGTGTGGTTAATCTCGCTCGCGGTGACACTCAACGATCAATCATCACTATATCCAAACACTTTTCATCACCCTGCACAGAAAACGCACACTCCCCTGCCCCCACCCATGCTGCCCCATCCACTTTCTGTGTTTTTGTCTCTACTCTGGATATAGCTA
This sequence comes from Lophiomys imhausi, assembly GCA_907164525.1. NCBI lineage: Eukaryota > Metazoa > Chordata > Mammalia > Rodentia > Muridae > Lophiomys > Lophiomys imhausi. Next base: position 766,710 of record CAJQZJ010000531.1, on the reverse strand, counting down.
TCCTCTAAATGGAATAGTACAATATGTATCATTTTGCGCCTGGCTTATCACACTTGAGTACTAGATCCCCGAAGTTCATTCTGTCTATTTGTGCGTCGGCACTTCAGCACAAGCAAATGGGTTTTCATTTGTTTGTAAAGTTTTGTTTTCGTTTTTTGGTTTTACAGTGTTGGGAGTGGAACCCAAGGCTTTGTTGGTGCTGGGTTCTTGTCTACCACTGAGCTATATTCCCACCTTGCAGGGGAGTTTTAATAATCCATCTCTGCAAGAAGCAAGACCCCACTTTCTCCAGAATGAATCACAGATTAGCCATCTCTAAGAGGATGGACAGACAGACAGGATGACATATTGCTGAGATCTACTACCTGGGCCATCTAGTCACCTGCATGGCCAAGAAAGCTTTCCTTCTTCCTCACTTTTTGGGTGATAACATAACACATTTTTTACTTTGCCTTTAACTAGGTTCCTATTTGCTGCTAGTTTCTGGGGAGCCTAAGGCTAAGCATTAGCCTGAACTTTGAGAAATCCACATCAGCCTGCGTTTACAACATGAGAAAAGGAAACACGCCCCTCTTTGGAACTACTGCTTCCTGTAGTAAACCCTTTTCTAAATAAATGAAAAGAGTTCCCTTCAAAGGTTAAGTGTCTTCTACGCCTTAGAATAAATGTGTTTATGTCTCTTTTTTTCATTTTAAGGCTAAATAGAGAAACTCAGTTGTTTGCAAAGAAAAGTATAGCTTCCTTTATGTCAGCTTAATTTACAATCTAAAGAAAAAGGGCATGGTGGTACCTACCTTTAATCCCAGCACTCAGGAGGCAGAGACAGGATTATCTCTGTGAGTTTACTCGTAATGGTTGAAAACATGAGAACCTAAAGTCCATTAGCAGAAGATTAATTTAGGACAGAGCCCACGAGGACAGCCAGTGTTTTAAAAAAGATGGTTTTCTATGTACTGACACTAAGCTCTGCCCATCATGTAATGAATAAAAACAGCAAGTTGCAGGGTGCAAGTGGTGTCCCATAATCTACATGTCTAAAAGTGTATCATTTGCACACAAAACACCATCTATTGTTTTTCTAGAGAGAGGAACCAAGATAGTAAAATGAGAGAGGAAACCCACTTTGGTGGGTAAATCTGGAGTTTTATTGACTTTTTTTTCTTAAGAATTTTTTTTTTAATTTTGTGAATTTCAAATCATACACCCTGTTCTCTCTCATCTCCTACCTCCCCTCAGACCCACTTTCCACCCTTGAAACCTCTTCCAACATTTAAAAAGAAAATTATTGTGGAAGCTGTACTGTGTCTCAGTGTGTCCCACAACATTCCCTTTCGTTCACACATTTTTTTTTTTGCTTGCAAATGTTCATTATAATGACTCCTTGGTCTGGTATGAGAAGACGCCTCTGGCTTCTGTTACTTTGTCAATACAAGAAGCTCACTGGGACTCCTCTCAGATAGTCTGTTGTTGTCTGGTGTCATGGAGATTATGTAGTTTTGGGTCAGTGGAACTGGTCTCTTCATGCACTCCAGCAGTTCATCCATGGGGTGTGGGCCAACTCAAAGCCTTGATTCTGGGCCTGCAACCGCCACATCCAGGGCTAGTTCTACTGTGCTACCCAGGTAAGATGCAAGGCCTGCTCTCCCAAGTGCTGCAGCAGGTAAGGGGCTGGACCAGCTCTTCTGCTCTCACGAGCCCATCAGGGCCAGCTCTCCTATCTGTTACCTGTGGTGAGGGCATCAGAGAGTGGAGGGGATCTCTCCCTAGCCAAAACCACCAAAATGCAGACAAAAGGCAGAACTGGCTCTTCCATTCTCACTCCCTTGGGGCCAGCTCACCCACAACCCCCACATCCAGGGTCAGGCAGAGTTCTTCTAGTCTCTGGCTTACTCCTGGAAGCCCATTTGCTGCTTGCCTGGTGCTGGACTGGTGGTTGTCACAGGCTAGCTCCTCTTCTGGGCCCCATGGCCCTTAACTTGTTTTGGTCTCTGGCTTGCTTTTTTCAAGCAATGTTAGGCTACTATTCGTTCAGATGTTCATAGGTGAGAGCACTGAATGTAGACATAGCCTCTCTCCTGTCTGCCACCTACTGATGAACATGTGACACAGCAGCCACATCTGCAAAGCTTCTAGGGGCAGGTGACTTTTTTTTTCTTATAAGTACATGTTACTTTAGAATCTGAGGGAGGAAAACAAGAACATTAAAAAGACAAATAGTGTGGGCTGATTGTTTCTCACAATGGCTGCACAAATACATCCCCTCACATCTGCTTTTCTTAAAATGAGATTCTCTCAGGAGATGGATCTTCATTTGTTTTCATCAACCTTAGTGGGCTTTTGCAAGTACCTCTGCTGATGGAAGAAATGGAAGAAGTAACACTGTTCGGCCTTGCAAGCTGAGTAATAAAGACAACAGATGTCCTGACCCTTAGACCTGCTTGAGATTTTGACTTTATATGGTGGGGTGTGTGTGGATGCCCCAGGAAATACCCAGTATTAACCAACTGTTAATACTGGGTATTTTGTTGTTTGGATTCACTGTTATTATATCCCACAGCCAGTTATGTAAAAACATAATAAAGCTATTAAACTTTTCTTCAATTTAGTAGCAACTCAAGCTCCAACAAGGTGCACACCGTGGTGAGGCTGTTGCTCTGTGCACCTCACAGGCTGCCAGGCACACAGAAGCTCACTCACTTGCTTCCTTCCAGAGGTTGATGCTGAAAGTGGCCCCTTATGTGAAGGCTGGCAAAGAAACATGTCTTAGAATAGAGGTTCTCGACCTTAGGGATCGACCTAGACCATCAGAAAACACAGATATTTACATTACAATTCATAACAGTAGCAAAAATTACAATTTGAGGTATCAACGAAATAGTTTTATGGTTGGGAATCTCCACACCATGAGGAACTGCACTAAAAGGATCCCAGCATTAGGAAGGTTGAGAACCACTGTCTTAGAAGATGACCTCTTTTGTCAGAAAGTCTGAAACTGGGGGAAGGATCAGAGCCTGGGCAGAGTAAAGCAGAACAGAAACGTGAAAGCAGACTGAAAACATTAAACAGTCGTGTCAGCATGTGTGTACACAGCTGGACTCCAGCCACAAAGGCCATGTGCCCCAAGGAGGGGTCAGCTGGACTGACATGGGGCTGTACAATCCCCATCTGTACTCCAGGGTCATCTAGGAGTGGGTTCAGACAACACCCCTACCTGGGGACCTGCCCTAAGGATTCTGATCTCATTACTTGACTGGTCTGACATGGGGCTGGACACTTTGACATTTTCTTTAAAACCCTCTACTGCTAGTAGGCACCCATCTATGAAAATTGTGAATTTTCTAGTCCTATAGTTTTTTGTTTTTATCCAAAATCTCTTCACAGTGCTTTCTTCCTCTAATTTTAAAGATTTTTCATTTTTAATTTTGTGTAGGTGTGTGTCTATATGCTCGTATGTGCACATGAGAACAGGTGCCCACAGAGGCCAGAGGTATCAGATGCCCTGGAGCTGGAGTTACAGACAGTTTTGAACCAACTGATGTGGGTGCTAGGAACTAAACTCAGGTTCTTTGGAAGAACAGCAAATGCTCTTAACCAGCGAGCCATCTCTCCAGCCCTCTAGCTAAAAAATGTAATAGCAAGAAAGAGTATAAATATTGTCCCTGAGGACATTTAGCTGGACATTGAAATGTAAATAAATCAAAAACAAAACTTTCAAACTTTAGAATAGGCATGCCTTTGGAAAATAATTTCTTACATTTGTGTGTATGTATGTGTGTGTGTGTGTGTGTGTGTGTGTGTGTGTGTGTGTGTGTGTAACTATGTGCAAGTACCCTTGAAGGCCAGAGGGTGCTGGCTGCCCTGAATCTGAAATTACAAGTGGTTGTGAGCACCCTGACACAGGTGGTAGGAACCAAACTTAGGTCCTCCACAGGAGCAAGTATATACCCTTAACTGCTGAGCCATCTCTCCAGCCCTTTTCCTTTCCTCTCTCTCTCTTTCCCTTCCTTCCTCCCTCCCTCCCTCCTTCCCTCCCGTTTCTTTCTTTCTTCTTTCTCTGTCTCTTTTCTTTTTCCTTTCTTTCTCCCTTCTTTCCCTCCTTCCTTCCTTCTTCTTTCTTTCTTTCTTTCTTTCTTTTTTGAGACAGTCTTACTCTGTATAGTCCAGGCCAACCTAGAACTCAATAATGTAGCCTAGACTGGCCTCAAAACTCTCAACAATTCTCCTGCCTCAGTTGAGATTACATGTGTGCACCACCTTGCCTGGCTCCTTTCTGGATTTTGAATTGTGCTTCAAAATCCAAGGTAAGCCCCAGGGAGGGACATCTGTTAGAAGCACTGCTGGCCATTCCTGGAAGTGGGACAGAGGAGGTTTTGGGTCTCAGAAGAGCAGAGGCTTCCTGGATAGGGCTGAGTACAGAGGGCGGGGCCCCTTCTCTCGGATGTCCCTAGCTCCTGTCTAGCAGGTTTCTCATCCAGGATCTAAGGCATTTGTTGACTCTGGGGGTTTGCCTTGCAACAAGAGAAAGTCATTCTCCTAGTACCAGCCACCTGACACCTGTCACAGCCAGGACCTGGAAGCTTGAGAAAGCATGTGACTCGGAGGTCCTGTTTGTTCTATGACGGCAGCCTTTCCGGATGGCAACAGCACTGTTTGGCATTCTGTATCTCCTTAAATGTCACACACAGAAGCCCCAGTGGCAGACCTTTGAAAGTGTATATGAGCAAAGTTGGATCTGGACCAGAGCCCTGGCTCTTTTTACTATGACCATGGCCAAGGTCTTTGATGTATTCAAGGCCCAGTCTCCTAGTTTCTTACATGGAGTTCACATGAAGACTGCCAAGCCTACATTTGAGGGTTATGGACCGTTTTTTTTTTTTTTTTTTTGTTTGTTTGTTTGTTTTTTGTGGCGGGGCGGGGGGACTGAAATCTTTCTTTTGAAAACCATACCACTTAATGCTGTCGTCCCAGAACCCCAAACTCTTGGGCCCTGCACTCTGGAGGGGATCTCTTTGCACCCTCACATTAACTCCCTCTCAGACACACCCATCAAATAGCTGTGCATCATCAACCACCGGGGGCAACCCAGAACAGACACAGAGCAGAGGCAAGGCCACTCTGAGCAGGTGAGGGAGACAGACACTACTCAAACTCTCCCACTGATAAGCACAGCACTATAAATAGCTAACCAGGCTAAGAAAACACATATGGTGGTGAGAACTCATGTGGTTGGTCTCACCAGTCAAATCAGTATGTGTGTTTCTGAGAATCCAAAAGAGAGAGGGGCATCTTAACAGTGCAGAGAGAAAAAAGTGTTTGTAGCATGAGGACCCATGACCAAGCATTGGCAATCAGCAGTGAGACAGAAGGTGGGGAGACCTGCTTGGGGGGAGGGTGATAGCAGGCAGCAGACAACTCCAGGACCAAGGCAAGGAGCACAGCTGGTCTGGACAGAGCCTCGAAGCTTCTGAAAGTCTTCCACATGGCCCATCTAGGGTAAGGACTAGAGGCCAGCAAGTGTGGGTGTGCAGAAACTTGCAGGATCCTGGATAAGCCTGGAATGGCTTGAGCTATGGTGGTGAACGGGAAGTGAGGTTCCAAAGGGTTAAAGTACCATTCACAAGCCTGTCCCCCACCACAAGCTGACATTGTGACTGACTATAGGATACAGAGCACTTTGAACCAAATCCAGCATGGGGTGAAGTAGTTTCCACTGAGGTGCCAAAGGTTTCTCTTCTTGACAGATGCCTGGCCATCCTAGTCTCTACTCACTCTATTTAAATGATGCTCTGCTCAGCCTGAGGGTGCTGAGAGGAAGGAAGTGCTGAGAGGAAGGAAATGCCAAGAGGAAGGAAGTGCCGAGGGGAAGGAAGTGCCGAGAGGAAGTGCTGAGAGGAAGGAAATGCCAAGAGGAAGGAAGTGCCAAGGGGAAGGAAATGTTGAGAGGAAAGAAGTGCCAAGGGGAAGGTAGTGCTCAGAGGAAGTGCCTTTTTGTCCCAGCCTGATGCCTTCTGTCCCTTTTCACACTAAGGTTTGGGAAACAGGCCCAACACCTTTTTTGGTTTTGGTTTTGTTAAGATTTTTTGTTGTTGTTAATTTTACATTCCAATCCCCATCCCCCTCTTCCACATTTTAAGGTCCTTCATTTTCCCAGTGACCTTGGATTATTTGTTTTCTTTTTCAGACAGGGTCTCACTATGCAGTCAGGCCAGCCTTGAAGTCAAGATCTGCTAGCCTCAGCCTCAAGAATGCTGGGTTTACAGGTCTATTCCACTTGTAGCTGACCCTGGATTCTCACATCTCCTTTGGGAATCCTGTTTAGACTCTTGTATTAAGTGCAGAATTGTAGCATTTCTACCTGATCTTGGCCTCATCATAATCCTACTTCTGATGAATTCAAACAGCACCCTCAATACCTTCTCTACCATGAAAACCAAGTCCTCACTTACACAAGTTTTTGGGAGGTAGCTTGACTGAGGCTGTGAACTAAATACCTTAGAGAAGCTTACAAATGAACCCATGGGTTCCTGATCTCTCCGTGAGAGGTTAATATTCTGCATTTTTCTGAACTATCATTATTTCAAAACACACAAGTAAATTCAATCTTAATGAGGCAGGCATCCTATAGCTTACCTCAGTTCTTCAGCATGTATGTGTGACAGCACGTATGTGGTTGTTCCACAAGATGAAAACAGAGGGTGGGGAGTGAAGAAGAAATGAAAGAATCAACTTAAAAATCAGAAAAAGCAAAAAACAAAAAACCTACTTCCAGACAGACATATGTGAGAAATTACAGACTTCCACTCCGATTTATTTATTTCCTTACTTTTTTAGAGTGTTTGTTTTTTTCTATGTTGCAATACAAAGCAGTGTTCAGACTGCCTCCAAGGGGGCTGGAGAAATGGCTTTAATGGTTAAAAGCACACAGCTCTTGCAGAGAACTTTCATTCCCTGAACTCAGGTGGTGTGGCTCACAACTACCTGTAACTTGAGCTACAGGGGCATCTGACACTCCCTCCTGGCTTGTACTGGACACCTACATTCATGTGCACATACCCCACAACACACACACACACTACCAAATGAATTATCTCTGCAGCCTCACAATCACTTCCATTTTAACCCAGCTTTTTTAAATCCATTCCTGAATTGAAGTTATGCCCTGACAACTCTGCAATACACTTGTTGGCAAACACAAATTGTGGCTGTGTCCTCACAGAAGCAGCACCAGCCTTGTCCACCACATCAGTCAGTTCATTTTTGACTGGCCATTCTTGAACACATTTTATCTTCTGTCTACGAAGGACAATGGAGGTGGAGTATACAAAATACTTGGGACTAGATGTATTTGTAATATCTTTGTAACCATAACGAAACACCTTAGGGATGGGGCTCATCTAAGTATGGTGAGCTTGAAGGCAACTTTATACATCCTTGGTGTGCCTATATCTTGTCAGCAATCCATCAGTAAGGTGTTGAATTTTCCATTTTAAGACATTGGTGCTCAACGGCTTGGATTTGGGGATGTTTCATTATGGATTGAAGCTGTTCAACCTGTGTGGACTGCCAGTCAGAACTTCCTAATACTAAGTTTCACATGAAGTGAGGCTACCAGCATTTGTCCAGGTATGATCTTACCTTTCTCACACCATCTATTTACTGCTTTATAGTTCACACATTTCTACCTCAAATAATTTGATGGCAAAACAGGTTGTCAGTGATGTAGATGGTAGCCAATGAGGGTCAGGAAAATTAAATGGTTTCAACAAGGTCACTTAGCAAGATCAAGGACAACCTGTGAAAAGTCCTTTGACTCTAAGTCCCTTCCTTCTTGCCCACGCAGCCTGGAGAACAAAGCCAAACCACAACCCCTTCCCCCCACTGTCTCACATGGTCCTCAACAAGAAACACGTGAGACTGGCTCATTTAAAGCCATGCAATCACCACCATTCATGGTGTTTGGAAGTCTTTCCTACGGAATACACTTTTCGCCTAAGCTTTATAAACTGTATTCCTTAGGCCTTGGGCACCAACATCTGCTCTCAAACCAAGAGGGCCAGCTGGACAACACACACACCCCAGTTCTGACAATTGGGAGCCCCTGAATTGCCCTGTCCCTGTTCACTGCTGTGTCCCTGCCCTGTCATTTTATTCTGTGCGCTAGCAATTGTCCTAGGCTGCATTCTGTCGCTAGCAGAAGCCGCTAAAGTGATGGTATTGCAGCTCCCACAGACCACTACACAGGAGACTAAGCTCACAGTTGTCAGACTGCACAATTACAGTCTGAAGGAACCTGCAGCAGTGTGTGAGCTCAGAGCATTCAATATACTAACACTTTTCCACACAGGCTGTGCCCTGGGCCTTGGCTCTGCAGCTCCTGCCAGGAAACCATCACCAGCACTGGCTTCCATTGCCTTAGTGTTAAAAGGTGATCCTCTGGACAGCTTCACCCTTACTTGTAAATCCATAGAGCACTGATTACTCATGCCTATAACAGGCTAGCCTTAGACGACTTCCCCAGCTGCATGCTCCACACTTGGATACTACACATAAACCTAGTCATTTCCATTGGGGGTAACTTTTGACAATTTCTCAATTTCCTCTATAATGATCATCACATACCTCTATCTCCTGGAGCTAGTTTATTACGTTGCATTTTTCTTAGACAGTCACACGGAAGCAGAGAATCACCAGGCTTTTCCACCTACCAACTTATTGAGGAGCATCATCTAAACTATGCAGCACAGTGCCAACACATCTTTCAGCTCAGTTTGCTTTAATCATAGAGTACAACACTGTGACATGATCTGTAGTTGATCCCACAAACAATGCCTTCAGATTAAAATGCTAATAGCCAGGCTGGAGCAATGGCTCAGTGGTTAAAAGCACTGGCTGCTCTTCCACAGGACCCAGGTTCGATTCCCAGCACCAACGTGGCAGCTCACAATCCCCTTTAACTCCAGTTCCAAAGGATATGATGCACTCCCCCAGCATTTCACTCACATGGTGCATAGATGTACAGGCAGGCAAAATACATAAAAGAAGTCTTAAAAAAAAAAAGACACTAGTAGCCTCAGCCATCTATTACTTGCACTGAGTAAGGAGGTGATCTGTACTGAATGCAGGGTGAAGGCTGTTCCCCAGCAAACGAAGATCCAAGTCAACAGGAAACGCAAGTCCTATCCCAGGGAATGTCCTCCCTTAGCTCCCTTCCCTACAACACAGGAGCATCCGTCTTCGCTTTAAGGACATGAGAAGTTAGGAACATTAAGGTTACGACTTTAAACGCTCAATGCCTGTGTGATACACAGGCAAAGGTACAGCCGTTCTCCACTTTACAAGTCAAGGCTGACACTTGAAAATGTCCTTCTTATTTACAGTGTCACATCACTTTATTCCAACCCTTACACACAGGCAACTCTTTATCTGCCTAAGTCTATGGATAAAAAGTTGTGTCTTAATTGCCCATTTTATCTTAAAATGATAGGAAGAGGGAGAACACTAAAATTATGAGGACTGCCCGCCCCATTTTCACTTTACTTCACTTTCATCTCCGATGAGTCTTGATCCAGGAAACAGATGCCTTTTATTCCAGTTCCTATCAGGTTCAGCAAAGCAGAACTGAGCAGCTGCAACGTGTGGTCTACGCCGACACCAATCAGAACAATCATTTTGTGAGAGATAAATTGTCAAGTAAGACTCAGTGACAACACGTTAATTCAAGTGACTTCAATTTTATTTTTTCATATAATCTTCAGAAGGTGGGAGAGGTGTCAGGTAGAATATCTCCCTGTCCCTCTCCCACCAAGCCAAATCACTCAAGAACTGGGATCTAGGAAATGAATAGTAGACTATCAGTGGTACCATGTGTACAGTTGGTTACAGCACCATGCTAATAAGCCAGGGTCTGAGCACTGACTTCTGCAAGGGCCAATTAGCTGACGTCTGTCCCAAGGACTGAGGCAGCACTCTTAACTGCAGACCTGCTTGTTTACAATGCATCCCACTGTCAGAAGACAAGGCCCTGGCAAGGTGGTTAGTGAAAGAGAAAGGGTCTATCTACACTAATGGGGGGGGGGGGATTTCCATGTGAGTTACTGATGAAAGGTTAATGGAATCTTATCTGTAAAGGAAAAGCCACACATTCTTAGCTCTATGCTCAACACGGGTCAAGTCTGAAATAGTTAATGACAGTTAATGGCTGACTTGATCTTAGAATTAATAACATCCCACAGCAATCCGCAGTAAAGGCCCTGGCCCTGTTATTCGGCCCATGAACTGTGACTTCCACATGAACATCTTCTCCTCTGTAATAACTATGGACCACATTTTTTTTTGCATATTTACCATTAGTTATTTGGTTCAAAGTACTGGGAAAAATTCAGTTAGAAAATTATTCATAAAACTTGTATTCTGTATTTTATTTTGAAACAGCCAAGTGTCCACATTTAAAATGAAGAATTTACAAATATAAGTTAATCTAATCATTCAATTTAAAATAAAGTAAAACAACTTCCTTTAGTATCACAATACATAAAAGGGTATTATAAACTCCAAGAAGCGAGGTGAACTCTTGATGACAATGCCAAACGCTATGAACTCATTAAACCTTGTAATGTTGGTTCATGCCCCATGACCCGGCATGAAACGAGCTGTCACTGTATTTGAATGGCTCAGTGATTCACTCATGATATAATGTGGGGTCAAGTGAGATTTTTTTTTTTTAAACAATGATAATACAAAAATCTTTCAACAACAATAACAAAAAAATCCTCCCAATTATTTAAAAATAATTATACATGGAGGATAATTATATTTTAAAATATCTTGGCTAAATTTCAATCATTAGGCTGCTGACTGCAGTGTAAAAGTTTGTATTTAAAAATATCACAAATATAGCATTTAACAGTGAAAGTTTAATGTGGTTAAGTTTCACTACGAAGCGATTTCACCTGAGTGGACTTTGAAACCTAGTGCTTATATGTTGGGGGAGGGAAGGAAAGCCCCATTTTGTGTCTGATACTGAGTTTGCAGCTGATTCTCCCACTGACCCCCTAGGGGTGCAGGGACCATCTGCTGTGACCTTCCCAAGAGGTCCTCTTTCCCACATAAATTTACTCTGGTATCTTAGGAATTCTCAGTATCCATCAAATATTTCCACGTAGCTACCCATTCAAGCATAGCAATCCGATTCACTCAGTTCTATACAACAGCCTCTACATTATATACATGTTTAATTAGCAATAGGAAATAGAAAATAAAAATGTACAGTGATTGAGAAGGGGTCAGAGAATAGGACAGGAAAAGTAATACTGATTAATCAGATTATCCTATCAGCCTACCACTTTCAATGACAAGGTTTTCTTTTATTGGTTGGAATACAAAGAAGGCATAAGGGATTCCAGGAAAATAACACTATGTCTCAGAAAATTCAACGTGCTCAACCATCAGGATTTTCATCATACATTTAATTTCTTCTGTACAATTTTTATAAATGTGTTTTCTTTTCAAAGTCATCAGATTTCCAGGTGAAACTCAGCACTACACAGTATGCCCTTGAAGCAATGAGGTTAACCTGCTTTATTTGGGTACCAAGGTCCCTTCCAGACAGCATTAAAATAAAAACAAGTAAAACTAGACAGGTAAAATCCAGTATAATTCAAACCCGACAATGAAAAATTTCCCCCATATTGTTGCAAAATTCTTTCTACTGAAATGCTTTGCTACAATAATAAAAAGCATACATTACATAGAAAAGGTACCAGTGTACTAAAAAGTGACAGGAGTGGGCTAGCAAACCCTTCAAAGCACATTATATAAATGACTAGCATTAAAAACATTTTCCCTATAAAATGTAGGTCATAATCATTTATAAATTGGCGGCTTCGTTTCTAAAGCAGTGACGGGTGTTCAGAGAGCTGTTCTGTACAGTACAGTATCTACTCACTTCAAGCTATAAGTTTGCCTTTCTTTGTATTGAAGTTGAGTAAATTCATCTGGTCAGCTGAGAAATCAAGCTTGAAAAGTAAGTATCTAAAAATCAAAGTAGAAAGTTTAGAATCATTGAAATGTAGCTATGAAATATGAAGAAATTTATCTACTTCACAACTGAACTGAAGTTACCTCAACACTTACGGGCTTGAATCTAGAACAGAAACACGTATTAAAACCCAAAGCAAACCACAGAGTTAGATAGCAGTACAGAAGCAGGAAAAAGAAAACAAAACAAAAACCAACACATCCCTTCCTTCAGTGTGATGGGCACTAAGTTCTTCGGTCTTTCTCCATCTTTGCACAAGAGTGGTAAGGCCATTCGATGCTTAGTGAGAGTGAGCACAGACGAAGCCAGATCTAGCCTGTCTCCCCTGCCACGTCAATTATGCTGTGTAAACAGTGTTACGTTCCAACAGGAGGAACAATGGAATTTGCTTATAAAAACTGATTAAAGATAATCATTACTAAATGAAATAAGGGTACCTAACAACTCTGAAATGTTTCTCTAGAGCGTTCCTGGTGCTACTTGTAAAGTTAGCACTGCTATGTATTATTGCTTACATACAGTACATCACACGCCTAACAGAAAGCGGCCCTGTGACGGGTTTGTACATATTTACAGAGTCTTAAAAACAAGCTGTAAAAACATTACATACTTTCAGACAATACAAATTAGCACATTGGTACTCACTTCAAACAAATGGAATGCATAACATTAATAAACATCATAAAGGAAGACTCACGTCAAGTCCTTGATTGTCAAGACACGTTTATATATAAACTCTAACTGTGCAGAATCAAAGGTTCAATCACAGGTAGGTACATCCTTACTCGATGAACCATATTTACAGCACGGTATTGCATAAAAAAATAAAATAATGTTTACAGGGTTTTACTTTTTTTATCCATTGGATTAAAGAAAGCAACAAACACAGTAAGAAATGTTTGTCTGCTTTAGTTTGTTTCCTACCAAAGTTTAGGTGGAAAAAGGAAACACGGTTTTTATTTGCAGAATATAGCAAAAACTGGAAAATTATTTCCCTGAAATAAAGCAATTTGAAACGGAAAAGGTTTAAATTAAATTGCAGACTAAAACTAAAGTAGATTCTCATTAATTATAATAGTGCTTCTTCAAGTAAATACACTGAAAAAAGGATGAGCTCTAGTTTAAAGGTCCTGGGGAGCACAGTATGCAGCGTGCCTACTCAAAGGTTCCCAGTTTTTTTTTTTTAAACAGCCCTTTAAAAACCCAAATTAATAAACTCAAAAGTGGCAAAAGACCTAACCTCACTGGCACTTTGCAAGTGTCCCTCCTCTGTGGGAATGAAGCTTGCCCTGAGCACAAGGCCTCTTCTACCTTTCAAGAGATAAAATGACCCATTGCTGGCACCCTGAGTCAGAGCTAAGATGGTGGATTCCTACCTGACTAGGCTGCACATGCGCACTGTAGATCCAAAAAAATGTTGGAGCCACTCAGCTATTCCAAACCCAATGAAATACATATGCAGTAAGAACCGAAGTTCCAAAAGCAACAATGCTTTCAGATGTTGGAGAGCTCCTGCCTTGTCTAGTGAGAGGTCTCCCAAGCCCAGACCGGAAGGACCTGTGAGAAAAAGCAAAACAGGCTCAGGTGAGCAACAGCCGAGGGGTGTTAGGAGCTACTCTTCGAGAAGAACCTGCTCACTGACAGGGTACCTCCTATCCTCCAGGGATCCAGCCAAAGCAGCACACAAGGCCACTTCCTTTCTCTAATGCCCAGGCAGGAATCAGGACTTTCTGAACCAAAGCAGGGAAACACAGACTGTTGAGATGCTTCCCATATGATGAAGATACAAGCTGAGCCTGGCAGGCATCCAGAACTTCACAGTAAGTGATGACTATGCTTAACTAGTAGGTCAGTAAGTTATGCTGGCTATCGGTCATCTCAAATGCTTATAACCTGGTAGAAAAGTCTGCCATTGCGTGGATTTAAAGAAATGTGTTCAAGACAGGAATGCAACACCTGAAATTCTGTTTGCAGAACTTCCTTTTTCAAAGGCTTTTCTTCCTAAGTTTACCTGAACTGCTCAGCAACCGTCACATTCTTAAAACTGTGCTGGTGATGTTAAAGACAGAGCCTTACACTGTACAAGACACGCATCAGGTTCTCAGTGGAACCACATTGTTTTTTAAATCAGGCTCAACTTAGGAATAAATGTCTGCTCTTATCAAAAGTACTATGAGAAAAAATACAAGCACCCATCTAGGGGTGCACAAGGTCCCATCACACCTCATCTGATGAAGCGTTCCTGTGGTTACATGTTGTGCCACAGACACACATCAGTCTTCAGATCAATAATGGCAGAACTTAAAATATTTACTTCAAAGAAGTCTAAAGTTCTTGAAGATCTGACAGCAAAGCTGTCAAATGGGAAAACTGTGATTTCAAGCAAAGTTTCATAACAAAGTGTAGAGAAAACCACATTAAACATAACTTATATTCCTTGTCATAAAAACATCAACATATTAAAAAAATAAATGAGTGTAAGTGAAGGCTACTAGGGGAGGATATTTCTTTGTTCCCTTTCTTTATGAGAACAGTCTCTTGGGCTAACATTAAATAAAAGAAAAATAATTTAAATGGATAACATACTCAACACTGAAACAAAGCACGCAGATCTACAGGGTCAACAGCAAAGTTAAAATAGAAGTCAACAAAAGCTTCATCTCCCAAGGGTATTAGTTCCAGATTGCCGCTGGTCACTGTGATAAAGATGGCAGAGATGCAAAGGACAAAACCCAGAAAGGTGGAACGAATACAAGAGAGTAGAGTCAATGTAACTAATGTTAGTTTCCAAAAATTAAAACTGTCCAATGTGTAACTCAAACCACCATTCTTCATAAATGTATATATACATATATAAAAGCAATATTTATTGTACCATGCTGTATTATTTTAAGACAAAGTATACATATATAAAAAGAACATTCGTGGTATAAGGATAAAGTCTGTAGTTTATTTAGATTTTGAAATGCAACAAAAAATTTCCGATCACTCATCTAGCTGAAAAAGAAATTGCAGTTACTGGAATCAGTAAGCACTTCCCCTTTGTAAAACTCATGAGCAGTATTCACTTAAAAGTAACTTAAGTAAGCAATTAAAATGCCCATTTCTTTAGTTTCTTGGGATACTGTTTAATTATCCAATCTATCAATAGTCCAGAAAGAGAAGTAAAGCAGGCTTTACAGTCCAAAGATATCCCAACTTCCTTTTATTGCCAAAAAGCAAAACTGTCAATTACGAGATGATTATGACACAACCATATCAAACCTAAAAAAAAAAAATCTATTTTTTAACTTTGAGAAATCAAAAATACCAGATTAATTCTAAGTGCTCTATGTCAACTGAAGTGTGTAAAGTAAAATACATTTCAGCTTTAAAATGTGGAATATACATATCGTGTAAGCATTATTTTCTTGGGAATGTAATCTACAGAATATTTATTTTTTACTAAAACTTCAAACCTTGATACTTGTACATGAAAAATCATAAAAAATATCTAAGTATACCTGTACAAAGAAACTGACATCAATATGCATACTTCCATAGAGAAGTAAATTCTTCAACAGTTGTGTGTTTTGGTAAAAGTTTTGAAAGTATGCATACTTAAAAGTAATTAGGCTTTTAAATAGTGGAGTCTTAGACTATCAGATTTTTATTACTTTTTTCTTAAAAAAAAAAACATGTCAATATAATGCAAACTGAAAATCAAGGGTGTATGGCATATCATTTTTAAATGTGGTTTCTTTTTATTCCCCCATAGGACAAACTCCTTATTTAAGCCATCATCTCTTGACATGGAAACTTTAAGTTCACTGTCTATGACGTATCCTTGGATTCCCTGCTGAAGTGCAACACTATGCTGAAAAACTTAGAAACAGTATGAGGAAGTTTCACACAATTCCTACTCTCCTAAGAATGTACAATGTTATCAGTTAGGAAACAATTGTGCGAAAGTCTTTTTCCTTTTATCTTGGTGTGGGTGAATAGCAAGGTTCTGATCTAACGGTGGCGACATATAAGGCAGTTCAAGGAATGCAGACTAACCGAACGAAATGCAGTTACTGGATTATCTTGCTATTCTCATCAGCTTGCTATGAACGCACTGCTCTTAGATCTGTACAGCACTCCATTTTACACAGAGTAACCCCACTCTCAACTGATCTGTTCTAAAGTGCCAGAATTATTTACACTTTTTTTTTTTTTTTAGCCAAAAGTCTGGCCAGTTGTGGCATCTGGCGAGGATGTCATCCCAGCTCTATTATCATTTACATTCACCAAGGGAAATTCTGAAAACTCAGCACTCGTCCCTGGTCCCCGAAGGTTCACCTGTCCATTGGCAGTGCTAAACTGAGTTGCTATTCCGGCTCTGGATCCATGATATGGAGCACGGAAGGGCTGTTCAAAGGAGCTCATTTGGTAAGCCTGGTGGACAGGCTGTGCCTCAGCTTTCTTCTGAGAAGTCACTTGATCCAAAAAGTCTGCTGTTGACGTGGCAGAGGCATGGTTTGTCTCATCACCTGAAAAAGGAAATGGGTGCTGTGAGTCACCAACTATTAGTCCAAAGTGGGACTTATCTGGAGTTGTTCTCAGTGGAGAATTCATTCCTGATCGAAAGCTATTGATAGGCATGGCTGCATAGACTTGCTTGTCTATGGAAGAGAACGCTGGCGGATTTGGAAGGGTCTGGTTATCAGTCACAAAGTTAAGGCTCGGGCTATTCAAATAGGCATCATTTTGGCTAGTTCTGTCCAAAGCCTGCTGCAGAAACTTGGAGTATTCCTGCAACATGTTAGCTTTATCTGATGAGGATGCTTGGGAGCTCGATCCAACATTCTCTGACTGGGTGACTTCGGGTACATCAGAAGAATTGATTGATATGCTGG
Organism: Lophiomys imhausi; assembly: GCA_907164525.1. Classification (NCBI taxonomy): domain Eukaryota; kingdom Metazoa; phylum Chordata; class Mammalia; order Rodentia; family Muridae; genus Lophiomys; species Lophiomys imhausi. Next base: position 749,793 of record CAJQZJ010000531.1, on the reverse strand, counting down.
AAGTCACTTCGGTATCTGCAACACTGAAGGAAATCTCATGCTGTCCATTAGCTTTGTGGGAGTAATGATCCAGCAGAGTCTGCAGGACCTCATCTGGAATAACGTTCTTGTCATGATTGCTCTTAATCTCCACATTCAGGGCCTGGGAATCCAGTATGGACGCTGTGGTGCCTTCATCAATGACGCTGGCCACAGCTGCTTGTGTCACAGAAGGCTGAGAAGCTATGGTACCCACATTCAGGGCATACTCTCTGCTGTTGTTACTCGCAGCTTGAAGGTACCGCTTCTTCTTCAGAAACTGCATGGCATCGTCATAGTTAGTGCTGCTGTGCACAGGCTTGCTGGGCCCCTCCTGCAAGTTATCCACCTGATCAATGTCGGCGCTGCCCTCTGAGTCCAGTAATGCCTGCTTATCCACAAGCTCAAATGCATACTTGGAAACTTTGCTGTCTTCGTAGGTGGAAAGGGGTGAAATAGTTTGGTTTTGCTCCAGGGGCTGTTTCAGATTTCTCTTACTATTGATTTTTTTGAGAACCAACTTGGGTGGATGTATCTCTCCAGATGCATCTTCTAAATGGGACCCTCCAACTGAAGAATGTGGCATTTCAACAGCATACTCTGCGACCATGTACTCATCTTTTACTTTAGTGCTCGAAGAGTACAGAGGCAGGTAATCATTTTTGTCTTTCTTCATGTCAGATTTGTCCAATGCACTCTCTTTGTCCATTCCAGAGGATTTCTTCTCAGTTTTTTGCCTTTTCTTTTTTGGCAGTGAATTATCTTTCGGTGATGTAGAAAAGCCAGAATCTTCCTCTGATGTCAGAAGGCCACCTTTCATGGCACATCTGTTTAGTTTTTTGTCGTGATTTTCATGGCACATTCGTTTATGTTTCAATACACGATCTGTTCTGGAAAAATACTGTTGAAATCAGAGGTTTGAAGTGGTTTTTTGTTGTTGTTTTTATGATTTTTTTTGTCAATGAGGAAGAGAAGAAAAGAAACAAGATAATTAATAATAAGTAACTCCAAACCAATTCACTGATAAAGTTTTAATTATAAATCTAATTAGAGTTTAAAATCTCAAATGGTTCTAGTACTGAATGGTGCCTAGCTTGTTCGTGATTTCATAGTGGAGTTAAGGTAGGAGAAGTCAAGCTGCCTAACTTACCTGTAAGCAGTATTCACACTGGTAAGGCTTCTCCCCACTGTGGGTTCTCTTGTGCCTTTCCATGTGATATTTCTGTATGAATCTCATACCACATTCATCACAGCGAAATGGTTTTTCACCTAGTACGTGATTTAAAAAATTTAAAACAGAACATTGTGAAATCATGGACTACTTTGCCAAAGAACTCTTACCATAAACAGCTTTCAACAGTCATAATAATTTGCCTCTTTTAAATGACAAGAAGTCTTCCGTGTACTAAAGGCTGAAAGCAGGCACATGAAAGAGTCATCAATGCAATCTAACATAATTCTTGGGTACAGATTATTAAAAATAACACATCACACCTTTTTTATTATTTATCACACACATCTCATTTATTCATTCATCATCGGCCATATACACCACAGCACACATACAGCGGTCAAAAGACAACTTGTGGGAATCAGTTTTCTCCTCCCACCTCAGAGGTCTCAGTTTGAACTTTCAGGCTCTCAGTCTTGACAGCAAGTACCAACATGGGTTCAACTATCATGCTGAGGTGATGGAAGTGAGAAGACAATCTGAGGGAAATCAGTTTTCTACTTCCACCTTGTAGGTCCGAGGGACTGAACTAAGGTCGTCAGGGTTGGTATGACTCTTGGTTCCTTCAAAAGCACTTGTGAGTAAATGAAATCTGGGTCCTAAGTAAGTGTCTCTTAAAATAGTTTACCAACACAAAAAGTCCCAAGGCTTGGGGCTGGGAAAGTCGTTTGTGGCGCATTGCTGCATGGCACACATGCAGCCCTGAGATTCACACCCAGAACCGTAAAAGCAGGACAAAAGTAAAGTGTTTCTTCTCTTTCTCGACTCAACCCCGAGTTTCTTGTGCTGACCGTGGAAAGAATGAAATTGAGTGCTATCAACTGGACACACAACAGATGTCATCGTCCCCTTTCTTCACTCCCTAGAGCCTTCTCAGATGTAGGGGAACATCACTGCGCGTTCAAATAGCTTGTACTGACGAAAGGGGACGTCTGAGTAACTACAGTCATCTTGAATGCTTTCCAGGAAGCTAATGGTCCCAAGCACACACTCAACAGAAACTCACCGAACGCTGTCAGAAATAATGCTCTCCTCTTTTATCCCCCATGTATGTGTGCATCTTTCCACTATGTCAATGAAATCATTTGTCTGTTACACTCTTTTCAGTTGACTCTTTGTTTTCTTGAGATAAAGTCTCACTGTGTAGCTCAGACCAAGACATCACACCGGAATCTTTCTGATGTACTTTTGTTAGCTATTGTCTCTACACGCTACCTTCAAAAGCAGTAGACCTGAAGTCTTGTTCATGACTTGGGCACTTTGGTGTTTGCTACTGCTGAATAGATGTGGAAATAAAATAACTGATACATCTTTTCTATGAAAAGTAAAAAAAAAAATTGAATGAAATTTCTTTTGGAGAAAAATCTCTTTAATGCTTTTCCCTTGGAGAGCTTGAGAGACTCTATTGGTATAAAGGAAGCCAATATATGTAGACTATTTAAATGATTTTAAGACTGACACAAAAATTTTAATGAAGGGTAATATGTTTGTGATTTTTTTAAAAATTCATTCAGCAGGCCGGGCGGTGGTGGCGCACGCCTTTAATCCCAGCACTTGGGAGGCAGAGGCAGGCGGATCACTGTGAGTTCGAGGCCAGCCTGGTCTACAAAGTGAGTCCAGGACAGCCAAGGATACACAGAGAAACCCTGTCTCGAAAAACCAAAAAAAAAAAAAAAAAAAGAATCCCTTGTTGGCCGGGCGGTGGTGGCGCATGCCTTTAATCCCAGCACTTGGGAGGCAGAGGCAGGCGGATCTTTGTGAGTTCGAGGCCCGCCTGGTCTACAAAGCGAGTCCAGGACAGCCAGAGATATTCAGAGAAACCCTGTCTTGAAAAAACCAAAAAAATAAAAAAATTCATTCAGAAAAGTATAACATGTAGAAAAACAATCTCAGTATGTTCCACAAACACTAAGTTTCTAGTGCTTAAGGGCTCTGGAATTGCTTAGTCCTAACAGAGATGTTTCTCCTTGATCACTGCAGACCATCCACATTTACAGTAAGGATGTAAAAATCCTTTAACAGAGGATGGAGAGATGGCTCAGTGGTTAAGAGTACTGACTGCTCTTCCAAAGGACCCAGGTTCAAATCCCAGCACCCACATGCCAGTTCATAGCTGTAATGTAATTGCTGGGCGTGGTGGCACTTGCCTTTAATCCAAGCACTCAAGAGGTAGAGGCGGGAGGATCTCTGTGAGTTCAAGGCCAGCCTGCTCTACAGAGTGAGTCCAGGACAGTCAGGGATACACAGAGAAAATCTGTCTCAAAAGGGAAATAATAAATTAAAAAAACAAAACACAAGAATCCTTTAATAAACAGCCATACGCTATAGTGTGGATGTACCCACAAAGGCGCCTGTGTTCGGAGCTTGGTCCTCAATGCAATGGCACTGGGAGGCAGGGTGGAACCTTTAGGAAATGGAACCTAGAGTGAGGTGATTACATCATCAAGGACAACAACCTAGAAAGGAACGAACATATTTTTTTGGAGCTCCTACAGTTACTTCTTGAAGGGAACTAAACAGTTGCTCTAGCCTCCTGTTTTGCCTTCGGATCACATGCATTCCGCCATGGTGCCACCTGACATGATGTGATGTGGTTACGGGCCCTCACCAGAGGCCAAGTTAGTAGTCTTGACTGTCAGCCTCCAAACGTGAGCTAACAGAATTTGCTTTCTTTATGAAGTACCTGTCAGTCTGTGTTACTTCACTTTTAGCATTCTACTACAGTCGTTATCAGGGTAGATTACACGTGTGAGTTTTGCAGGGACCTATGCTTCATGCACAGTCTATTGTTCTATTGCTTGACATAATAATTTGAATTTAGACATCGGAACTAACTCTTCCTCTTTAAACTTTACACTAGGTTTAACTAACATCCTATCAAAATGATTATTTTTGGTGTCCTATTCTGCTGTCTGAGACAGGGTCTTGATATGTACACCAGGCTGGCTTGAAGCTTGCCATTTAGCTCTATGCTGGTCTTAAGTTCACCATCTTTCTGCTGCAGCTGTCCAAATGCCAGGATTATGGCAGGAACCACCACAGCAGGCTCAGAATGGTTGTTGTGAATTCAAACAACTCTCTCCGCGATCACCTTGCGGATCCTCCTATTACCACTCAGCTAGGCAACACTGTTCTTCCTGAAGTGTCCTTTGTGCCTGGTTTTTAGGACCCTCATTCTCTCAGCTTCTCTGAGTACTCCTTGGTGCTATTCCCAGTTACCTTCCATGAGAATGTGCATGCTTTCATTCTGGAAGACTGTCCCTGAGCCTTCTGCCTTTCTCATTCTGCTATTTTCTTTGGCAAGAGGGAAGTTCATCTATGGTCATGGCTTTAATTATGCTCAAATTTGACCTCCAGACCCATACCTCCATTTTATCTATTCAACATTATCTCTTTCTCTTTCATTTTAGATTTACTTATTTTATGTGTATTAATACTTGCCTGGATGTATGGATTTTATCACATGGAAGCCTGGTGCTGGAGGAGGCCACAGTATGTGTCAGATCCCCTGGGACTAGAGTTACAGGTGGGTGGGAGCCACTGTGTGCGCGCGCACTAGGAATTAAACCTGGGTCCTCTCCAAGGGCAGCCAGAGTTCTTTAACCATTCAGTCATCTCTGCACTGCTGACATCCCTGACACTGAAGGATCTTAAGTACACCGCATCTCATCCTAAAATCACAATCTTCAAGCACAGATCAGACTACAATGGCACCATTATCCACTTAGCTGTCCAAGACACAGGCCTGCACAACTCTCTCCTGTCTCTCTGTAATTGCCTGATTAACAGACCCTACTGATTCCTCTGATTTCCCCATTGTCATCCTTCACGGTCAAGACATTTCCTGGCCTAGAAGCCCTTCTAACTAGTTGTCTTAGCTACCTTTTGGTTCACACTTTCACAGGTTTCAGCCCATGGCTGGTTCCACTGTTTCTGTATATGTGATGAGGTAGAAAACAGGTTTAAAGGCATTGTTCGCAGTCATCAAATAGGTTTAGCAGTAACGGTGCATGCCATGTGTCCCACTAGTTTTTATTATCTCCTTGACACACCTAAAGAACCTAACTGAAGAACTGCCTCCATCTGACTGACAATTTATGTGCGTGGGCCTAGCCTATTGTAGCTGGTACCATTCCTACACATGTGGGCCTGGATGGTGCAGAAAGCCAGGCGAGCATTAACAGTGAGAGAGAGGGTAAGCAGCACTCCTCCATGGTTCTGCTTCAGTTTCTGTCCTGAGTTCCCTAAATGATGGACTTTGACCTGGAACTGTGAACCAGCAGAACCTTCTCCTCCTCAGTGGCCTCTGCTCGGGGTATTTTATTTTATCATTGACAGAAAAGCAAACTACAGCACCAGAGACCTGACACGTGGACTCCAGAACTCAGACTTAGGTCTTGTCCTCTGCCCTCCACATCTGTGCCATGGCACACGAATGCCCAAATTCATGTGTGTGCATGCACGCATACACACACACACACACACACACACACACACACACACACACACACACA
>CAJQZJ010000531.1:706177-744020 GCA_907164525.1 Lophiomys imhausi | reverse complement strand
CACACACACACACACACACACACACACACACACACACACACACACACTACTTTTAAAAAATAAGGGACCATGAAACAGACTGCTCACCTCATGGTGGCCAGGAAGCATAGAAAAACAGGAAAAAACAGGAGAAGTTGCAGCTCTCCAGGGTACTACCCCTGTGATCCCTTTCCCTCAACTAGGCCCAACTTTAACTTTTTACTATCTCCCAACAATGTCATCATATTACAAATCCATCAAAGGGTAATCGACTGACGAGGGCAGAGCCCTCATAACTGAATTAGCTCTCAGTAACTGCAGCCCATCAGCTGAGGGCCAAACCTACAACATATAAGCCTTCTGGAAAACATTTCATTTCAAAACCCTAATACCAGCTGCCCTTCCAGGATGCATTTTCCTCTTCTAACTCGACTATTGATGGAACCAAAACCGATCACTTAAAAGCCTATCAGTGCTCATTCTCTTTTTTGTTTTATGTTTTGTTGTTATTGTTGTTGTGAGACAGTATAGCCCTGGTTGTCCTGCAACTCACTCTGTAGACCAGGCTGGCCTCGAACTCACAGAGATCCAACTGCCTCCGCCTCCTGAGTGCTGGGATTACAGGCGTGGGTTACCACTGCCCAGCATAAATTAATGTTATTATATATAAACTAATTATAGTTATGATTCAGCAACTAGGCCATACATGCCAAATGAAAACATTCTTAAATTGAACTCGGGCAAAGATGAAACCAGAATTACTGAACTAAACACATGAATTAGTAAGCACATTGACAATAATTTTGCTCCTAACTTTTGGGAACAGAGACTGATTCTGAATATAGTCCATTCAGGACATTAGAAAAGACCACTTATCAGGCCAAGAGCCTATGCACTACCCAGGAAATCACATTCTACAGAAAATCATCTGAGACAAATTACAACCCATGAAGTGGAAATTAGCTTATTAAATAAAAACTAGACAGTAACATGAAAGCATGTTGATGTCACTTCAACAGAACTGGCAAAAGAACTGTGGCCTGAAGATCTGAAAAAAGTGATTTCAGCCAAGGGTGGTGGCACACATCTTTAATCCCAGAACTCAGGAGGCAGAGGCAGGTGGACAGCTCTGTGAGTTCAAGGCCAGCCTGGTCTACAGAATGAGTTCCAGGATAGCCAGGGCTACAGAAAAACCCTGTCTCAGAAAAGAAAAAGAAGAAAAAATAACTGTAGTTGGAAGCACTTTTCAAGATCCATCTTTCTGATATAGAATGCTTTTCCTTGCCTACAATGAAAGGTGGCAAGAAATAAAACTCCAAAAAACATTGTCAATGCTTGATTTCTTTTCCTCCCCCCCCTTTCATTTTAAGTTACAGGCCAGACACAGGCATGGTGGAACACACTTAGAGCATTCAGGAGGCTAGAGAACTAAGTTGAAGGCAAATGTAGGCTATAGAGAAAGATGTGGTCTATAAGTTAATGAATATATGAATGAATGAAAAGTAGGATTTCACCCCTGGATTTCTCTCACAAAGCTGTGAAAGATCTACCTATAAAGACTGTATATGTGGTCTAGTCCTAGACCTGAAAATAAAACAGCTAATAAGAGAATTGTTTCTCAGCTTCTGAAGATTAGGGTTTAGACTTCTTTATGAATGTAACAACACTAGAAAATTAATAACCTACACAAGAGAAAACCTATCCATAATTTCAAATAACTGAGAGTTGATCTAGGACAGTGGTTCTAAACTTCCTAACACTGTGACCCTTTAATACAGTTTCTCATATTGTGGTGACTCCCAACCATGAAATTATTTTGTTGCTACTTCCTATCTGTAATTTTGCTAATGTTATAAATCATAATGTAAATATCTGACACATGACCCCTATGGGGGTCGCAACCCACAGGTAGAACCACAGGAGAACCAGTAGAAACTAAGAATGAATAATAGAAAATAGAACAAGCCACTGTCCTTATTCAAATGCTGAGTGACATATGAATACGGCCATTGCTACATATTGCTTCTCTCCACCCCCCCCCCCAACAGTTCCTCTATGTAGCCATGGCTGATGGCTGTCTTGGACTCACTTTGTAGACCAGGCTGGCCCCGAACTCACAGAGATCCACCTGCCTCTGCCTCCCGAGTGCTGGGATTAAAGGTGCGTGCCATCATGCAAAGCTCTCTCTTTCGTTTTTAAAAGGGGAAACCTTGCTACATTGTGTAGTCTGACCTTAAACTCTTAGCCTCCAGAGTGCTGGGATTACAAGCGTGTACCATGGGCTGGAGAGGTGGCTCAGAGGTTAAGAGCACTGGCTGTTCTTCCAAAGGTCCTGAGTTCAATTCCCAGCAACCACATGGTGGCTCACAGCCATCTACATTGAGATCTGCCCAGGCATATATGTAGAGCAAATACTGTATACATAATAAATAAATAAAAAATGTTAAAAAAAAAACAAGCGTGTACCATGAAACCAAGCTTAACATTTCACTTTTTATTGAGACACACTGTACAGTACTTGTATATACTGGTATATGTGCCTTAGCCTACGGACACTAAGTAACTAACATCCCAATAGCATCTAGCAGATCTAACTTAAGGCATAGTATTAATTTATTGCAAATGTCATCTAAACATGACATTACTAAGAATTAGTAAAATGGCTGGGTTTGCTATTATCACTATGTGCTTAATCAAAAAGAAATGATTATGTAATTCCAAAACATAAAAACAGATATTTAAATGCTTAAGTAAATACTATCCTGACTTCTAGCATTTCAAATTAATCTCTTTCTGAACTTTGCAGCCATTTCTGGACAGTAAGCACTCTACAGGAACAGATCAACAATGAAGCCAGCACTCAGCACATAAGGGTCAACTGATCCCCCTCACTGAATTCCTAACAAGAAATAAATCCCCTTACCAGACTGTTTTCCCCTTCTGCATATAGGTATATCAGCAGTCTTGCTATTTTTTTCTTATAAATTATATATAGTATCAAGGTATAAAAAGCAATCCTCAAAATGAAACTTTCTTTATTACTAAATGTTTTCCTAATTAGGGCCCTTGGACTTTGTTGATTCCCTGCTCCCTAATGTCCTGTAATTTCCTATAACAAAGACTTGCCTGTCCATAAAAACTGTAATTTGCACTGCTTTTCACATACACTGATTTTTTAAAAACACACCAAAATATATTTATTTCAGAGAAGTAAAAACTACGATAAACAGTAAAGCTTGAGAAGGGTGCAGGAAACAGGGATGGAGAGAAGACGGCTAAAGGCAACAGTGAGACTGGGTAATTGTGGTTTAAATCAATTTATTGTCCATTTCTATTACAGAGGGTTCTGAGTGTGCCCCACACAAAGAAAAGATAAACAGCCAGGTGGGGTGGTACACACCTTTAACCCTAGCACTTGGGAGGCAGAGGCAGGTGGATCTCTGTAATATCTGGTCTACATAGTGAATCCAGGTAGCCAGGGATACACAGAAAAACCCTGTCTCGAAAAACAAAACAAAAATCTACAAAAAGATAAAGTTTTAGGGAATGAGTGTGTTGACTGCCCTGGTCTGACCACTGTACATTGCATATGGACACTCAAACATTACTCCTACCAAACATATGCAGTTAATGTACGCCAATCACAAACAAAATTTAAGTCAATCAACACAACCTGGTGGGATTCTGGCAGAGCAAAGCAGCCATAATAAATATTCTGAAAGATGTTTATTTTGTGTAAACACACACATGCACACACACACATGTAAAAATCTAGGGAGTGGAGAAGAAAGAAAAGGTGCATTTGTCTTTCTGTATTGGCTTGATTCAGTTAGTATGACCATTTTCCGTTGCACCCATTGCCCTGCAAATGAAATATCTTTGGGTTTTTTGGGAGTTTTTTTGAGACAGGGTTTCTCTGTGTAGCCTAGGCTGTCCTGGAACTCACAGAGACCCACCTGCCTCAGCCTCCTGAGTGCTGGGATTAAAGGTGTGTGCCACTGCCCCCCCAGCCAACATCTTTGTTCTTTATGGCTGAAATAAAGTCCATTGTGTACATTCACCACATTTCCTTATATATTCTTCTTGTTGGTTTGGATAGCTATGTTGGTTCCATAATTTAGCTACTGTAAATAGTGTTACAGTTAATTAAGACTTTGATATATTGAGTAAGAGTGGAGAGTGGAAACCTTTGTCTCACTCTAGATTTTAGAGAAAATGCTCACTCTCCTCTCATTTAATATAATGTTGGCTATAATCTGCAATGTACAGTATTTACTATGTTGAAGCTCATTTGGTCCCTTCCTAGTCAAGTCATATACACTGACTGGAGAAATATGCTTTGCGTGCTCTATGTTGGTCATAAAGTAGGAACACTACTGTTACACAAAGAGCCCATATATTCTTACTCAGAATGAGTCGTCTTAAAGCCTTCTATCTCTTCTCTGTATTGGGCTGTCAAATAGCTAAAAACAACCAAGCAATACAGGTCCTGGGCCATGAAGTCATCTCCTTCCCACACATACATTGTTTTTACAAACGTCTTCTAAAACTGCAGTGGGAAGGTGGCCTAGTGGAGAAAGTGCCTGCGACACAAGCTTGACGTCTCAGGGAGCCTTACTCCCTGGGCCCACAAGCTCAAAGGAGGAAACTGACTCCCACAGGCTATCTTGCGGGAGAGTCCTCTCTTTCTACTTTGTGGGTCTCGGGGATCCACTCAAGTGAGCAGGCTTGGTGGCAAGTGCCTTTACCTTCTGAACCATCTCCTGGACTACATTTTCAGGTTTTTTAAACAAAGCTGTAATGTTTTCCTTCCTGTCTTTTCAATGCTTGTGTTGGACCTAATGTAATATACACATATTTGCAACCTTGGCTATGAGTTAATACTGACAGTGTGTGGAGTCTTAGCTTACGGCAAATGATTACCATATACTTGAAAAGAATGTGTGTGGGGCTGGGAAGATGGCTCAGTGACTAAGGGCACTGACTGCTCTTCAAGAGGACCAGGCTTAAATCCCCCTACCCACATGGCAGCTCACAACTGTCTGCAACTCCAAGATTTGACACACACAGACATATATGCAGGGTAAAACACCAATGTGCATAAAAGTAAATAAAACAAAAGATGCATGATTTTTTAAAAAAATCACTTCCCCCACTTCCCCAGACAGGGTTTCTCTGTGTATCTCTAGTTGTTTTGGACTCACTTTGTAGACCAGAGTTGCCTTGAACTCACAGAGATCCACCTGCCCCTGCCTCCCGAGTGCTGGGATTAAACGCATGTGCTACCATGCCCGGCTAAGATGCATGATTTTTTTTTTCTTCAAGTTACATCTAGATCGAAGTCCCCTCCATCCTCCCCTCTAGGTCCCATCCTCACTCCCTCTTCCCTATCTCTTTCCTCTCCTCCTCAGATGAGGGGAGCCCCACTTATCAACTCCCCTCAGTTCATCAGTCATGAGGGCTAAGAGCTCTTGTATTGGCATCAGGCATGGCAGCCCAGCTAAGGTAACAGGGTCCATGACACACTGCTGGGTAGAGTTTTGGATGCATGATTCTTAAAGAAAAAAAGAAAAGAATGTGTGTGCAATCAGTTTTAGATGCATGATCTCTGATGTGTCCAAACCAGGGTACATGTCTGCACATATCCCAGGATTGCTATGGATGTAGCCCAGCACATTTTAGGTGACACACTATATATCCCAATGTCAAAAGGTTGAGTAGCCCAGACCCCTGGGGGTTTGGTTCCTGGTCTTCTCTTTTTTTTAAACTTCAAGTTGTATCTCCATCACGGTCCCCTTCCTCCACCCCTTCCAGTCCCACCCTCTGACCCTTTTTTCCTTCTCCCACCTATCCTATTCCTCCGGTGTGGGGTGCCCTATATTATCAGCCCCCTTCAGTTCAGCAGTCATATGAGGGCTAAGAGCTTCCTCTTATACTGGGGGCCTACATGGCAACACCCCTAGGGCAAATTGTCCCACTAACAGGTCACAAAGTCCATGATCCTTTTTCTTTCAGTCTGTTGGTTGTAATATAGTTATCCTGTACTATATAGCTAAAATCCTATTATAAGTGAATAGATGCCACGTGCATCTTTCTGAGTCTGTGTTAGTTCACTCAGGATGAGCTTCTCTAGTTCCATCCATTTGGCTGCAAATTGCTTGATTTCCCTGTTTCTGATGGCTGAGTAGTATTCCATTGTGTAGATGTACCACAGTTTTTTTTATCCATTCATTGGTTGAGGGACATCTGGGTTGTTTCCAATTTCTAGCTATTACAAATAAAGCTGCTTTGAACATAGTTGAGGAGATGTCCTTGTGGTTTGGTGAGGAATCGTTTGGATGTATACCCAGGAGTGGTAAGTTCTTTATCAGCTTATTTAAAAAAAAAAATGATTGATAATGAAGAATCAAGATATCCCAGGACTAAAGTTGTTCACACTTTTCCTTTTAATGTTTGCTTGTCCCACATACACATTTAAAAACTTTCAGTCTTTTGCTGTTACCAAACCTTGTTATCACTGTGACATGTTTTCCTTTATTTCTAATGTTTGCTGCCTGGAAACTCTTTGGCTGGATTTACTGTAGCCACACTGTTTACATAGTGTATTCTTTTCTACTATTTCATGTTCCCTCTTATTGATCCATACATATCAAATATATCTCTTGATCATGGGGCTTTGTTTTGGTATAGTATGACTCTATTCTGGGGTATATAAGCTATTCATATTTAGGATATTTTCTCAACTATTTTAGATTAAACATAATCATACACTTTTTTGCCATAAATAAATTTGTTATTTTTGCTCCTCCCTACTGCTTTTGGGGTAAATTAGGCACAGGCTGAGTGCCTCTAACCCAGAATTTTGAAATCTGAAATGCTCCAAAATCCAAAACTTTCTGAGTGCCAAAATGAAACAAGAAGTAATTCCACACTTAAACTCCCATGGTATGCTACACCACAGCATTAAACGTTCTTATCACATTACCTTTAGGCTATGTGTGTCACGGCATTGAATTTCATGTTTTACTTGGGTCCAACCTTAAGGTATCTCATACAAAAGCAAAGTATTACAAAACCTAAATCATTTCAATTTAAAAAACTTTGGATCCCAAGCATTTAGGGTAAAAGATACTCAACTGTACCTCCTAGCAAATTTACTGTCCTCTGTCTGATTATATTGACTGTAACTTGCTTTACTATTCTTTTCTCATTCTTTTTTTTCCCCCTGTTTTGTTTTGTTTTGCTTTTCCAGACAGGGTCTCTCTACTTAGTTCTGCCTGTCCTGGAACTTGCTATATAGACTAGGCTGGCCTCAAATTCACACAAATCTGCCTGTCTGAGATTAAAGGAGTACACCACCATGAGGCTTTATTTTACTATCTTGTAGTGGCTATGTGAAAATAAATTTTAAGGCCAGTACAGATTACCACCACCTTCCTTGGCAGCACTAGGGGCTTAGAATATTAGTTCCATGTACCTGACTCTTCTCTTTTGCAATCGCTACACCCTTCAATGCTAAAGATAATTTAGGTCTATCAGACATTGTCATTCTGTAAGACTACATGTTTATCCTGGGCCACATACTTAATGTCTCTGCCACTCTTCTGTCTTTCCCTGCCTTTCCATGTTCTTTCCTTTTCATCACTGTGTGTATGATGTATGTGTATAAGGTGCACATGTTTACCACAGTGTGCATGTGGGGGTCAAAGGACAGCTTTAGGGACTAGTTTCTCTTTCCACGGTGTTAAGTCAAGGTCTTTCTTGTTTCTGAGGCTGTGAGATGGACTGCAGGTCAGCGAGCCCATGAACTAGGCCCATCTCCCATCTCCATCCACCTCACGTCTCACTGAAAGGAACATGGGGATAACAGATGCATGCCGCCACATCTGACAACTGTACACGTTCTAGAGATGGAACTAAGGCCATCGGGTTCCCCTGCAAGAACTTTCACTGCAGAGCCATGTTGCTGGTCCCATTCCCTTGATTGCATATGGAGTCATTATTCTTCTGTCTATGGAAATGTTTATAGCTCTTACACTGTGGGACCACTGATAATAAACATACTCAGTTTCTGTTCATCTGAATACATTTTTACTCTATCCATACTTTTGATGGATAGTTCCCAGAGTACAGAATCCTACATTGATTGTAAACACTGTAAAGATGCCATATAATATCTGATGACTTTATTATCTCTACTGAAACACACAATGAGCTAGGGCTAGGGATGTAATTCAGTTGGGAGGCTGTTTGCCTAGCACCAGAAGGCAGTGGGTTTGATCCCAATACCATGTAAATGGAGTCTGCTGGTGTACACTTGTAAGCTCAGCACTGGGGAGGTAGGCAGGAGGATCAGAAATTCTGGATTATTTTCAACTACAAAGAGAGTTCAAGGCCAGGGTAGGAAACCCTATCTAAAACAAAAATGAATGTTTACAGCCATGGGTTAGTGCTGTTCTCAGCCCCGCTCAGATGTTTCTGTTTGCAGCTTCAAGAGCTAAAGACCCACAGGCTGGTCAAAGCGTTGAGAGTGAGTGACTGGAGTCCTAACTCCTAGACGTCTATATCACCCCTCCAAAGCCCAGAGAAAACTGTGGAGAAGGGCAGAAACACTGTAACAACAAAGGACACACAGGTCAATGCTATGCACTGCTTCCTGATACAATATGCTTGCTGTACCCATTTATTCACAGCACCAGTGGCTACCTGCACCAGACCTCCACAAAACTGGGTCCATCAACACTCAGCCATGGATTGGGGAGACCTCATAATGCCCCACAACATGGTTATGTGTGAGAGAAGTCCACTCTCCACTAGTTTAGTCATGGGTAAGCTGCTGAAGTAAGTAATCCTCCACCAGTCCTCATGCAGGCAGCCCTAATTAAAATGCAGTGGGCCACAAAAGAAAGAAAGAAAAATGGGCTTGTTGGGGAGAAGTTCAGTGGGAGGAAGCAGCGATGAGAGGATAGTAACAGGATGTTCAAAGTACATTGTGTGTAAGTATGAAGTTATAAAAAAGGAAACTAAGAAAAGGGGGGGAAGGAAAAGGAGGGAGGAAACTAGATATTGCTTTTTTTTAGTTCTTTTTAAAAAATTTTATTTATTTATTATTTATACAATGTTCTGTCTGGAGGAATGCTTGTAGGCCAGAGGAGGGCACCAGATTTCATTGTGGTTGGTTATGAGCCACCATGTAGTTGCTGAGAATTGAACTCAGGACCTCTGGAAGAGCAGTCAGTGCTCTTAACCTCTGAGCCATCTCTCCAGCCTGCTTTTCTTAGTTCTTTGAGGAGAATTTGTCTGGTTGTTATGAGGAGTTTTTTGAGAGGTGGAGGCAAGTAAAAGTACATGCCACACAAACCTGACACCTCGGTTTGAACCCCAAAACCCATGGTACAAGAAGAGAGCCAGCTCTTCAGAGCTGCCCCGGACCTCCACATGTGCACCTTGGGATGCACAAATCACATAACTGTATTCAGTCTCCACAGGTTACAGTTATTGTGAAGCTTAAGTCTCTACCCCCTTTCCAGTGCAGGGCAAGCACTCCAACACCAAGCCGTACCCTTGGCCCTTGGTTTATGAGACAAGATCTCAACGCATAGCCTTTCTGTCCATCTGCAGAGTGCTAGGACTGCAGACACACACCAACACATGTATCACGGCTGCACTCCTCCTTTCACTCCGCTCAGTGTTAGCAGGGCTATAAACTTAGCTTGGTGTCTGTCACTGGCACTTCAGAGCACAGCCACTCTCTGCTAATGCTGCTGGTTCCAGTCCTTACTTCTAGAATTCTAATGACAAAGATATTACCTCCGCTATAACCTGAATTCAGCACTCTAAATCCATTGTGTGCAGAGTAACTCACTCTTCTGGTGGAGAGCTAAGCACAGACCATGGCTGAGAGAAGTAATGTTTATATATATATATATATATATATATCTGGTTTTTCCCCCCATGGTATTTTTCTCTCAATAACTTCCAATTTGGTAATCTTCTCTTTTATGACCTGTACTCCTCCATTAGGCTTGTATGTTATATCACTATTATATTGTTCAATTCTAAAACTTCCATGAACCTTTTTCATAGGATGCCATGCTGACTTCAAACTTGCAATGATTCTCCTGCCTTGGGCTCGTAAATGCTAAGACTTCAGAAATGTGCCACCATACCTGGACAATTTAAATTCTTTTTAGTGTTTCAATGGATTTCAAAAAAAAAATTAAATCAGATTTCTAGAAAAATATATGCTATGTAAGCTTGTATCATATACTTTATAAAAATAATACAATGAGCTTTGTTTTGCAGGGAAGATGCATTTGGACTTCATTGTATGCTTGTTCGAGGCAGCTAAAGGCTCCAAGCAGTGCAGGGGAGAGGGGAGAGGCATGCCTCACCCTCCAGGCTCCTGATGGTGTCCACTGTACATTGTACTCTGCCTGGTTTACAGGGCTGGGCTTTCAGCATGGCAATGGCCTTTTAACATGAAAGCCCAGGCTGGTGGTTTTGCCAGGTCAGGACAAGGGCTGGTACTAGCCTGGCATTAGGCTGGTTGACTGTCTGCTGGAGGTCTTGTGATAATCTGCCAATCGCTCAAGGGAATTCAACACTAAGGCTATGACAGTGAAGTGGACTTCCCAAAGAAGAAGCAAGCCCCTCTATCATCAGCTGGGACAGTGCCTTGCAGAGACAATAGGTGGCCAGTCCCAGAACTTTGAAGACACTACTGCTGGCTGCAGAGCCCAGGCAGTGCTAGTAGTAGCTGTTAATGGCCACAAGTGAGCAAATGGAGAAGTTGGCTGCCATACTTCAAGGCTCACAGACACTAACAGGTAACCCTTCAAAGTCCTTAGCACACAGTCATGGGTGGTGGGGACAGAGGTACTAAACCAAAGCCCCTTTACCTAATCTATTGGTTTTTGAAATAAATAATAAAACTTGGACTCCAACCCTTTTCTTACATGTTCCAATTGTAATAGAAAGTCCAAATTCTAATTGCAACAGAAATAAAATCAAAACCTAGTATCTGTCAAAGTTTTAGACTTACATTTCTACATATTTTGGAAAATGTATTAATGCAAATTCATTATCCTTCTATTTTTTTAATATCACATCAAGAAATACAGTTAATGGTAAAGGTCGCGGTCCTAACCACTGAACCATCTCTCTAGCCCTTGTATGTAATTTTTATAGTCGGAAACAACTCTAAATATGCTTCCACAAGGGCTTATATCCATAAAATGGAAGGCAACAAAACTGAACAAATTACTGATTCATCAAAAACACAAAAGACTCTCAAATTTCCTATGCTGAGAGAAGTCAGATTTAGGACTATACACCATACACTTTCATTTAAATAATATCCTGGAAGAAGCAAAACAACAGAGACAGAAAATACACCACTGCCTATCAAATGGGACAGAAGAATTCTGAACAGAACTTCTCCATGAACACAGAGTTTACAAAGATGTGTGTGCTTTGCACACAGGGATGACTAACACTAGAAACAACAACATTGTTTGCTCTCCAACTCCTGTTAAATATGAGCTCAACACATATTCTCCCTCTAAAATTAAAGAAGTTCTCTATTGGCTGGGCATGGCAGCACATACCTTTAATCCCAGCACTTGGGAGGCAGGTGGATCTCTGTGAGTTTGAGGCCAGCCTGGTCTACAGAGTTGAGTTCCAGGACAGCCAGGGCTACACAGAGAAACCCTGTCTCAAAAACAAATTGAGTGAGTGAATGAAGGATAAAAAGCTGCTTATACCCATATCCATACAAATCACAGACAATCCTCACATGTTCTTGTAACATACAATAAATCTTCCCAAGTACTACTTCCTCATCATTCCTGCTTATTAGAAACCCACCTGCGACCTAGTGATTCTTGCTCCTTTCCCTATCCTCATTGTGTAAACCTTTTCTACCTTTACCTACACACACACACACACACACACACACACACACACACACACACACACAAGTTTCAGTGTGTTTTAAAAAGAAAAACAGAAAAAAAAGCACATTATAAACCTGGCTTTGAAGGGTCATATAGTCTCTGTTCCACCTACACAGCCCTGCTGTGTGCCATGGAGTGAACAAGTAGTTACAAGCTCTGTCCCTTACAGTAAGAGATGGTGAAATGGCCGACTGTCAGAACTACAGACTCATTCCAGATGAGTGAACGAAAGAAACCATTGACAGTACGTATTCAGAACCATTGTTAAATGGTCCTAATTCATGGGGCCAGTGAGATCACTGAGTGGGCAAAGATGCTCACGGCCTGCCAAGTCTCACAACTTGAATTTGATACTCATGATGGAAAAAAACAACTTATGGAAGTTGTCCTCTGACTTAAACACATGAGCTGAAGCATGCAAACTCCATTTTTGCCCTCTTACAATATAAATAAAAATGTAAAATTAAAATACCTGACTCTAATTTGGCAAAGCTATTTATTGCAACAGTCAAATGATCAGAAATACAGTTATATTTAACTAAACTACAGTTGAGTCAAGTAAGTACAATGAACAAGAGAGGCGGGGGTGGAGAAGACTGAGAACGCAGTTCTGAGCAGTAGAGTGCTTGCCTAGGCACACAGGGCCTGGAGTTCAATGCCTGGGGTCCTAGCCACATAAAAGAAAGTCTTATACAGACAGGACAATGGTTGGGGCTGGAAAGATGGCTCAGCAGTTAGAGTACTGGCTGTTCTTCCAGAGGACTCGGGTTCAATCCACAGCACCTACATGTTGGCTCACAACCATCTATAACTCCAGTTAATCTGATGCCCACTTCTGGCCTCCTCAGTCACATGCAGGCCAAACACCAACATACCTAGAAAATAACGTTAAAAATTCAGGGAGTAGCATGATAAATGGCAGAACTGAGATGAAGGGAAGACAGTGAAGACTTGTGGAAAATGATGAAAGAGAGGGTCTCCCAATTAGCTTCCGCTGTTAACTTGACACACTGGGGAAGAGGGAACTGACCTGTGCTGCACTTTCTTAACTGCCAGTTGACAGAGAAGGAGCCAGTCCACTGTGGGTGGTGGCACACCTGCACAGGCAGCAAGCAGCTTTCCTCTGGTCTCTACTCCAGTCCCTGCTGCCAGGAGCTTCCCCACTCAGTCACAGCACTATGATCTATAACAAATAAACTCGTCTCCTCACGTTGCTTTTGGACAAAGTGTTTAATCCGAGAAACAGAAGCAAGCTGAGACACAGATTGGTACTAGACAGTAAGGTACTGCTGTGAAGGGCCTGGCCATGTTGTTTCACAGGATGACTGTGGAAGCACTTGAAACCCTGAGATGGAAAAGCCACTGAGTGCTCAAAACTCTATGGGCTCTTCTGTGTGAGCTCAGAAGAATCCCTGAGAGGCAGGCAAAGGAGGTTTGGCTTTTAACTTTTACAAGGAAGTGAAGGCTATCAGGGCATTTGTGTAAGATTTTGCACAGAGATTCTGGTTTCTGGTCAGCTGGAGTTGAAGAATGAGAAGAGAAGAGCATCACCAAAGTGAAACCTGTGCTTCCCTGGGACAATGGATGCTGGTCAGCTGGAGCTGAAAAATCAGCTGTCATTACTAGAAGACCAGCATCACTGAAGCAGTCTTCTGGGAAGTATTTCTCAGGGCTGAATACAGAAGCTGTGGTCCAAACAGGACCAAAGCTGAGTGTCACGTGCAGTATTCATTCTGGTGGCATGAAAGCCATAGTACTGAAGAAGTCATGAAGAAGCTGAAGTTTGGCATCATGTGGCATGGTCAGAAGAAAAGCCCAGAGAGGCCATTGGTGACTTGTAGCATCGGTTCTTCCTGAGATCCCCAGACACTGGAGATGCCAGAACCATGGGACAACCAACAGCACAGCAGCAGGTGTGGAGCGGAGCTGTGTAAGCCTACCTAAAAGCTGTGTGTCTCTGAGGATGGCAGGGCTGGAGAGGTGGGGACTTTGGGGCCCAGAAGATCATGAGTGAGCTCCAAATGTCAGACACTAACTATTTACTGTTGGATTGTAGTTTTGCTTTCATCTGAATTTAACTGTATCCCAGTTCTTCCCTCCTGGAATAAGAAAATATATCAATTATTTTGGATGTTTTTAATTTTAAAAGAGATCTCTGACTAAATCACTGCAAGAATTTAAAGACTGTGGGACTTTTAAAAGTATTTAATATTATGATATTACTATGAGATCTTGAGAACAAGAAAGAAAGGTTATAGTTTAAAGTAATGTTTGTGTGTCAAAACTGACAAGGTGGAATGTCACAGTTAGCTGCATTTCTCAACATGACAAACCTGAGACAAGAGACCATCAACTGAGGCACTGTTTCCATCAGATGGACCTGTGCTCATGTCTCTGAGGCATCTCATTAGCTGATAGTTTATGTGGAAGGCCTGTCCACGTGGGCGGTGTCACCCCTGGACAGGTAGGCCCAGGATACCTACAGAGATAAACGAGGAAGCCAAGGCAAGCGAGGCAGTAAGCAATATTCTTCCTCCATGGTCTCTGCTCAGTTCCTGCTTGAGTCTTCTGCCTTGGCTTCCCTGGATGGTAGACTGTAATTTGTACACGGAAATAAACCCCCTTTCCTCACCCATGCTGCTTTTGGTCAGTGTTTTATCACAGCAACAATAGGTAAATTAGAAAAGAGGTGGAATCACTCAACTGTAGGTCCTAGTGGAGAAACGGGACTCTTAAAATCCAAGTACTAACAGAGTGTGAGGAAACATGGCAGGACATAGTGCCAGGAAGTGGAAATCACAGACACTGGAGTTTAGTAACTACCAGTGTAAGGAGAGACCATGAGAGCAATCAAATACTGACAGGGGCCTGGTGTAGTGGTGCACAGCTTTAATACCCCAACATTTGTAAGGCAGAAAGAAGCAGGTGGATCTCTTTGAGTTCAAAGACAGCCAGGTCTACCTAGTCTCAGGTCAGGTGGAGGTACACAGCGAGACTTTGTCTCAACAGAATGATGAATGACAGAAACATCAACAAAGCACAGGCCTACGAGCTCAGGGAGTAAGGGGAGAACGGAGATAGCACATTTTCCTATAAAGACCAGATAGTAAATCTATCAGATTTGGTGGTCCAAGAAGTAATCAAAGATACTGTATGCAGACAAATACAACTGTACAAAGTTTTTATTAATAAAGTCCAAACTATAATAGTGAAAAGACTAGAATTTTCTTTTATGGTAATGAAAAGTTAGTGTTCTTTTTCCTCTTAACAGGGAACAGTGTTCCCTCAAAGGCCATTTTAAGCCAATGCTAACAAGCAGTGCAATTCCAGCTGGGCGGTGGTGGTGTGCACCTTTAGTCCCAGCACTCAGGACGCAGAGGCAGGCGGATCTCAGAGTTCGAGGCCAGCCTGCTCTACACAGAAAAAAAGCAAAAACACACAAAGATCAATGGGATTTTTATGTTTTCTATCTTTGAAACTAACGATCTTATCACAAAGTACTGGTGTCAATCCATGACAACATCTGACTTATCAACTGAAAGTAATTTGTAAAATTACAGCTGTTTCCTGATATCTAGATTTTCATACGTATTACATTACAGATTACTGAGTTCCAATAAAAGACTGTGTGAGGCTGTTCATTTGTATGAATTGTGAAACACAGCATTCCTGTGGGTCAGTGTGCAGAAGCTAACGGAACTGGGTCGGAGCTCAGAATACAGTCTCTGCATATGGGGTGCAAGTGAGGTTCTGGGGCTGCCCCCATACAGCAATGGAGCAGTGGGTGAAGCTGTACTTTGGGACTCCATAGAAGCTGCCACTGAGTAAGTCTGCCACGAAAGTAGTTTTCCCCTGTAGCACTGAGTTGAATCTATTAAGAAACGTCTTCGCCGGGCGTGGTGGCGCACGCCTTTAATCCCAGCACTTGGGAGGCAGAGGCAGGCGGATCACTGTGAGTTCGAGGCCAGCCTGGTCTACAAAGTGAGTCCAGGACAGCCAAAGCTGTTACACAGTGAAACCCTGTCTCGAAAAAAACAAAAAAAAAAAAAAAAAAAAAGAAAAAAAAAGAAACGTCTTCAATTTCAAGCAAAAGCTAACTTCCAAAGCCATACCGAAATGTTTAGTAAAGTAGTTGAGAGTGGTGTCCTTTATTCAGGGAAACATGTCCCCTTGACTCCACACTCAGAAACTCACAATAAGGGCCAGAGATTTGGCTCAGTGGTAAAGGTGCTTGATGCCAAGGCTGAGGTCCTGAGTTCAATTCCTAGAATCCACATGTAGAAGAAGAGACCCCACTCTGGAGAGTTGGCCACTAAAGCACCATGGTGTGCACACACACATAAACTCATGCATAAATAACTAAAGGCTTCAGAAAAACCCTCCCATCCAAACTTCACCACTTCAAAACATCAAAGTACTATATAACAGGAAAAGTCAGGATCACAGCCAGTGATGGCTGCCACTAGAGCGGTGATGCATAAGGCTCCAAAGTGTTCCGCAAGGCAGTACCACAGAAAACACAAGGACAACCCTGACTCTAAATGGTTTCTACTGCCCACACTTTATATGAGTCCACCAAAAACTTTTCTCTGCTCAATGTAGATATTTTTCCCACCATCATTTATAACAAACTTCACAGATTCGCTCCAGGTTAGACCAAAATGTTTCCTCCAATTTTGAAAAGTCTTTAAAAAAAGTCTTAATGAGATTATGGAATTTGTTTATTTAAAGTATGTGACTGGATTTACAAATATTCTCGACTATGTTCTAGAGTGGTAGGTTCTTCAGTCACTGTACACTCAATATTGACTTCTTGAAGAAATACCACTAGCAATGCTGATACAGTGTAAGAACGATCTTTGCCTCCAGGTGCTGATAAACAGCTCCTAAACCTTATGTTTTCTTGAGTAACTGGAATTATGCACCATCTTTTGTCCCAATATTTGGTCTTTGACCCCGATTCCTGACAAGTGGCTAGAATTCCAGAGTCCTCTTCATGATGGGAGCCATGCGTGCCTTCTGCTCCTGCAGCGGAGCTCTTCAATCCCTGGAGGTTTCTGGGCCAGCGAAGCCTCTTCTGTTTCACTGGGTTTACTCCTGGTGGGACCCTACACAGCCTCAAGGTGAGTCTGTTCATCAAAAAGATCAGGCCTCAGTTACCCTTCAATTCTCACCACACAATCAATCCCAAACTCAAGGACTCTGAAACCTCCTTTAAAGCCCCTGCATGTACTACACTCAGAGTGCCTCTAGTGGTCAACACATCCATGTTAGAGGAGTGAGGTACGCTCCACCTCTAGATCCCTCCAGACTCACCCTGCATCTGGCTGTTCATTCATATCCTTGATAGCAACATGGTAAATACAAGTGAAGGGCTTTTCTGAGTAGGGGGTCATGGGAACCCTCAACTGGTCAGAAGTACAGATGAGAGATTTAAAACTCCATCTGAAGAGAGGAGTTTTGTTCAGGTCTTTGTGGGATTGGATTCTAGGTCAAGTATTGTCAGAGTTGTATATAATGAGCATAAGTGGTGACCTGGGAGTTAGAAAACTGGTTGTGGGCTGGAGAGATGCCTCAGCCATTAAAGCTAGGCTCACAACCAAAAATAGAAGAAACTGGTGTTGGAGCATGGGAGAGGGGAAACCCCTTTTCTTTGAAGTGCTGACACTAGGATCATGCTTATGCTAGAAAAACACTGTGCCATTACTGAGCTGCATCCCAGCCCCACACCACACGTTTGGCATCTGAGGCATCTTTAAGTAGACACAGATTATAGTAACTGGTACCATGACTTACCAAGTGCTAAGGAAAACCATAAAACTTTTTCTTTTTGTTTTTTGTTCATTTGTTTTTTTTTTGAGACAGGGATTTATGTGTAGTCCAGGTTGTCCTAAAACTCAGAGATCCACCTGCCTCTGCCTCCTGAGTGCTGGGATTAAAGGGGTGTGCCACTATGCCCAGCACCTTCTGCTTTTTCATTGTTAGTGCTGGGACCAGGGTCAGGTACTGCTACTGTTGACTCTCAATGCTGGATTTCATCTGGAAATCAGTTTCAAATGAGTAAGCTTACTGTCACAGGGTAGGTATGGGTTTGAAAGCCACTGCCCTCATAGATTTACATTTCAATTCCTTTGGATTAAGCTGTTGTTAAAATTCACCTATATTTGTTCTTCCTTTGAAATTTCTCTATCCATTTCATTCACCTATGAACAAGAAAGACTTCAAGTCAAAAGGGAATGAAAGTTAAACTTTCTACAAAAATAAACACAGGGGCAAAACAAATTATAAGATACTTTAAAAACCTCAAATGTGGGCTGAAGTGATGACTTAATGTAGTGTTAGAAAATAATACAAACTTGGCAGAGATAGTATGTAAAGATTGTCAAAAAAAAACGCAGAACAGGAAAAACAGTCTCATAAGAACTTCATTTACTCAGTGAATCTAAATTCTCTTCTTTAATATGATTATATCCAAATCAGACTATATATATATATATATATATATTTGCAATGGGGGTTAAAAAACTCAAAATACACGAATTTTAAGGTTAAATATTATTAAAAACCAAATGAAAAACTTCATTGACAAACAGAAAGTCTAAATGTGTGTCTGCAAACTCGCATAAGACAAGGATGCTAAAGTCTCACTTAACGCAGGCTCTGACTCAGTCAACCAGCAGTGACCAGAAAGGCAGCAAGCACTGAGTCTGAGAAGTCTCCAAAGTGTTAGAGCTCAGGGAAAGAAAAGGGTTTGTCTCATATGACACTCTGGTTTCTGAAGTTGCTCAAACAACTTGAAAAAAAAAATAAAACTGTTGTCAGACATACCTAGAAATAATAAAGGCAATATACAGCAAGCCAGCATCAAATTAGGTGGAGAGAAAATTGAAGTATTTCCTCTAAACTCAGGGACAAGACAAGGATGCCCACTTTCGCCATATCTCTTCAACATAGTACTTGAAGTTCTTGCTAGAGCAATAAGACAGTTAAAGGAGATCAAGGGGATGCAAATTGGAAACGAAGAAGTCAAATTATCCATATTCGCAGATGATATGATAGTATACATAAGTGACCACAAATTTTCCACCAGAGAACTCTTACAGCTGATAAACACCTTCAGCAAGGTGGCTGGATACAAAATTATTTCAAAAAAAAAAAAAAAACTTGAAGCCCTTCTTTATACAACAAATAAATGGGCTGAGAAAGAAATTAGGGAAACAACACCCTTCACAATAACCACAATATAAAATACCTGGGGGTAACTCTAATCAAGCAAGTGAAAGACCTGTATGACAAGAACTTCAAGTCCTTTAAGAAAGAAATTGAAGAAGACATCAGAAGATGGAAAGATCTCCCATGCTCATGGATAGGTAGGATTAACATAATAAAAATGGCCATCCTACCAAAAGCAACATACAGATTCAATTCAATTCCTATCAAAATACCACAATTCTTTACAGACCTGGAAAAAATAATTCTCAACTTCATATGGAGTAACAAAAATTTCAAAATGGCTAAATCAATCCTGTACAATAAAAAAAAAAATCTGGAGGTATCACCATCTCAGATTTCAAGCTGTAATACAGAGCAATAGTAATAAAAACAGCATGGTACTGGTATAGAAACAGACCAAGGGATTAATGGAATTGAAGACCCAGAAATGAACCCACACACCTATGGTCAATTAATTTTTGACAAAGAAGCCAAAACCATACAATGGAAGAAGGACAGCATCTTCAACAAATGGTGCTGGTCTAACTGGATGTCAACATGCAAAAGAATGAAATTAGACCCATACTTATCACCTTGTACAAAACTTAAGTCCAAGTGGATCAAAGACCTTCTTCCATAAGGATGGAAACACTAAATCTACTAGAAGAGAAAGTGAGGGAAACCCTCAGACTCATTGGCACAGGTGACAACTTCCTGAACAGAACACCAACAGCTCAGGATCTAAGACCAACAATCAATAAATGGGACCTCATGAAACTGAAAAGCTTCTGTAAGGCAAAAGACACTGTCATTCGAACAAAATGGCAGCCTATAGATTGGGAAAAAACCTTCACCAATCCCACATGTGACAAAGGGATAATATCCATAATTTACAAAGAACTCAAGAAATTAAATGCCCAGAAACCAAATAATCCAATAAAAAAAAAATGGGGAACAGAGCTAAACAGAGAATTTACACAGGAGGAATCCCTAATGGCTAAGAGACACTTGAATAAGTGCTCAGCATCCTTAATCATCAGAGAAATGCAATTCAAGATGACTCTGAGATTCCATCTCACACTGTCAGAATGGTTAAGATCAAAAACTCAAATGACAGCACATGCTGGCGAGGGTGTGGAGAAAGGGGAACACTCCTCCATTGCTGGTGGGAATGCAAGCTTGTACAACCACTATGGAAATCAGTGTGGCAATATCTAAGAAAACTTGGAATAGCCCCAGCCATACCACTTCTGGGTATACATCCAATGGAAAAAACTTGGAAAAGCCCCAGCCATACCACTTCTGGGTATACATCCAAATGATTCCTCACCAAATCACAAGGAAGTTTCCTCATCCATGTTCATCGCAGCCTTATTTGTGATGGCTAGAAACTGGAAACAACCCAGATGTCCCTCAACCGTGGAATGGATAAAAAAACTGTGGTACATCTACACAATGGAATACTACTGAGCCATCAGAAACAACGAAATCATGTAATTTGCAGCCAAATGGATGGAACTAGAGAAGCTCATCCTGAGTGAGCTAACCCAGACTCAGAAGGATGCACATGGCATCTATTCACTTATAGTTGGATTTTAGCCATATAGTACAGGATATCTATACTACAACCAATGAACCAAAGGGAACAGGAACATAGACTTTGTTTCCCGTCAATGAGTCACTTTTCCCTGGTGGTGCTGCCTTGTGGCCCCCGGTGTATGAGGAGGCTCTTCGCCCTCATATGACTGCTGAACTGGGGCAGGGGACTGTTATGTAGGGACATCCACTCCAGAGAAGTGTGATAGAAGGGATAGGGGGTAGAGGGTGGGACTGGGTAGGGTGGAAAGAGGGCACTGTGATGGAGATGTAACCTGAAGTAATAAACATTAAAAAAAAAACTGTTGTCAGAAGTATCTGTAAAACAAGTGTCATCTGTTAAATGTGAGAAGTCTATACAGCTCTTTCTGCAAATCAGTGCTTACAATACTGTCCAAAAATGGCACAAAGACCTAAACTCCTAGAAACATGGCTCTCTTGTTTTGCTGTACTAACCTATGGTTTCTAAGCTCTGTCTCATTTTCAAACTGAGGCTTAGCAATGCTGTTTTCTTGGTCTGAAATAAATATTCTGTATGTCTAAAGATAAATATGGTTAACACACTGGCAATTA
The DNA here is from genome assembly GCA_907164525.1 of Lophiomys imhausi. NCBI lineage: Eukaryota > Metazoa > Chordata > Mammalia > Rodentia > Muridae > Lophiomys > Lophiomys imhausi. The sequence goes on along the minus strand of CAJQZJ010000531.1, from coordinate 722,703 downwards.
TCTGAATTATAAGAAAAATGTTAAATATTAAAGTTTCATATTAGTGACAAGAACAAAATACTCCAGTGGCTCCATGATTGCCATTGCTCTAAACACAGCAGCTCTATGCTTTTGACAGTCACAGAAGAGATCTGATACTTGTTGATTTGACTTGATCGAGATTAGACAACAGAATTCTAAAATCAATCTTCCTTATCTGCCCATCCCCCCTCTCACCCCTCCTGCTTAATCAGAATGACAGTTTGCATGCTCTCCATCCTGCCTGCCTCTGTCCACAACACCCTGGACACAACCTGCTCCAGACTTCATTTAGGCAAGCACATCCGATTAACCCAGGCTATAGGCCAGATGCAGGGCTGCCAGTGTTCTTGAATGAGCAACACAAAAGCCTCTATTGTTAGAAGCAAAAGTTGCCAATTCAAATTTTCCTTTGAGCTTGGTGTACCCTTTCAATAGCAACTGGTTAACAGCAGAACTCAGAAGAGCTGGTTGATGTCATGAACCAACTGCATATATTAGAGCAAATGACTAACATTGTTTTAAAACTTATTTGTATTGTCGAACAGGAATACCTTTTGCCGCCCAGGACTGCTATAAGGATAAGATGATGTCCCCAATACAGTAATGGGTGGCTACTGGATTCAATTTCCTAAACTTCAGAAAACCAGGTGTGCTAGTACTGGTTTCCAAGACCAGTACTCTATAGGTGGAGGCAGGAGGAGCAGAAGCTCAAAGTCACCTGTGCTACATTAAAGCCTTGTTTGAAGTAGGGTGCAGCCCAGTGTAGGTTTGTGTAGGTAGATTGTTAGAAAAAGGTATGTATGTACAGTACAGGCAGGTGAGGGTTGTAGCCTGGAGGAATGTGTCCATAGCCCAAGCTAAGTAACGTTCCAGGTTCCTAAGTTACTCCCTATGTGGGCCTGCCTTACCCACTTCTCTCAAGCACTGATGGGGTTGTTGTTGTTTGGTTTGTTTTTGTCACAGGGTGTCACAAGGCCCAGCAACTTAACATGGCTGTCTATGTGTCACAGTTGAGAGAGGAAGATGAATGCATTTTCCAATGTTTCTGCTTTCTTTTATTTGTGAAATGGGATCTTCTGACTGGCCTTTAATTCACTGTATAGTTAAGGGTTGCTCTGAATTCCTGCTTCTGACTCTGCCTCCTAAGTGGTGGGATTAGAGGTATGTCATCATACTCACACACTATATCTATAAAGAAAAAATAAGTGCAAGAAGCTCCCCCCCTTTTAAGTTACACTTATTTATCGGAGAGTGGAGCATATCTGCCACAGTGTACATGTGGGTCAGAGGACAGCCTGTGGGAATCAGTTCTCCCACGATGGAGGTCCCAGCCAGGGACAGAGCCAAGTTGTGAGGCTTGTCACTACAACTACCTGAATAAACTTTTAGGGGATGAGAAACCTAGTCAATATAAATAATTCCCAATAATTTGGCTTATTTTTAGTTTTTGTAATTTGGAAGGGGGTGTTTATATCAACTTTCCTATTAATAGAAACAGTTTCACACAATTTTTATTGAAATAAACAAACTGCTGCCACTATAAAAAGTAGCCACAGCTTGCTAAAACTGAGTATCTGAAGATGTATTCTGTGCTCACTAAAGAAATGCAGGGAAGTGTAAACAATTGTCACTTAAGATTCTTCCTCCTCGATGCCTCCTTCACCACAACAGAGACTGGCACTGTCTCAGAGAAGACCACAATGGTCACGCACTTCTGTATCTTATCCTGCATAGTCTTCTTGAAAACGCAAAGAAAAGGCACTTTACATAAAAGCCCCTGCTCAAAAGTAAACCTAACCTTAACAGCGACGGTTTTGTGGAAGAATATATATACCCAAGCAGCAGCTCCGGTTATTGTCTTCATCCTCAGCCTTCTCATTCACACCCTCAAAAGATATGCAAACTAAAGGGCCCATGATAGTCCTAAAGAGACGAAATGCTGGAAACAGCAGTCCCAAGGATATTCCTATCAAGACAGTTTTCAAGGCACTAGTCTAAAAGGACCAGAATTTCCAGAATCAGATTCTAGATGACCAAGTCTTTCCCCTATAATAGTGCTGACTAGAGAAGCCCAGCATCAAGAATAGGCTTAAGTGATAACCAGTCTAGGGCAGGTTAAAATGTTTAAAACATAAAAACCCAATCTAGTTATAGTCTTGGCTTTTAAGACTCCCAGAAAAATATACTGTTTGCCAGGCATGGTGGCACACACCTTTAATCCCAGCATTCGGGAAGCGGAGGCAGGCTGATCTCTATGAGTTCAAGGCCAGCCTGGTCTACAGCTTGAGTCTAGGACAGTCAGGGCTGTTACTATATACACACACACACACACACACACACACACACACACACACACACATATATGGACTAGGAGGAGACAATGTAATGAGCTCTACCCAGATACAAAAGGCTGTAATGAAGATGGAGCAAAACTGATGGTTTATCTCACTACAGTCTCACATCAGCTGACCTTGGCTAACTCATTTCTTGTTCAACAACTGAAAAGTAGATAAGCATATGTCATAGTTTCTGTCAACTTGACACAAACCTAAACATAACTGATAAGAGAGAATCACTTGAAGAACTGCCTCCGTTAAATTGGCCTGTGAGCATTTTCTTGACTGCTGACTGATGTGGAGGGTCTAGCCCACTGTGAGCAGTGCCATCCTTGGGCAGGTAGGTGTGCACTGTGTTAGGAAAGGTAGGTAAGAAGCCAGAGAAACCAAGCCAGTAAACATCACCCCTTCATGGTCTCTGCGTCAGTTCCTGACTCCAGGTTTCTTCCTTGAGTCCCTGCCCCGACTCCCTCAATGATGGGCTATAACCTGTAAAGGTAAACAAACTTCTTCCTCCTCAAGTTGCTTTTGGTTGTGGTGTTTATCACAGCCAACAGAAAGCAGAGCAGAACATCAGAGCAGAAAATAATTTTCACATGTATTCCAAAATAGGTAATTTGATTTCAAGACAAAAATATTTTCCTATCTTTAAAAACAATCTACAAGCCGGGCGGTGGTGGCGCACGCCTTTAATCCCAGCACTTGGGAGGCAGAGGCAGGCGGATCTTTGCAAGTTCGAGGCCAGCCTGGTCTACAGAGTGAGTCCAGGACAGCCAGAGCTGTTAAACAGAGAAACCCTGTCTCGAAAAACCAAAAAAAAAAAAAAACAATCTACAAAAGGAACCAGATACTCAGAAGGAAAATTGATTCCCCTTTTATTAGTTCCTGATAGGAAATGTGATGGGGTAATGGTGAAGGGGAGACAATGGAACAAAAGGGAATCTCTCTTCAAAAGAAACTTCTGGAGCTGGAGTGATGGCTCATAGGTAGAAGTGTGCATAGTGCAAGCCCAGTGGCCTGAGTTCAGATTACCCAAACCCACATAAAAGCCAATGCAGCACAGCACACGTGTAATCCCTGTCTTCCTATGGTGTGATAGAAGGTAGAAACAATAGCTTAGAATACAAAGCACAACGGCAGAAACAAAGAGAGACCTTGCCTAAAAATAAGGTGGAAGACAAGATGCAACTCTGGAAAGTTGTTCTCTAACCTCTAAAAACATACTGTGGGTATACGTGCATGTATGCATGCATTCACACACACACACACACACACACGCACGCACGCACGCACGCACGCACGCACGCACACACGCACGAGAGAGACAGAGACAGAGACCCAGACACAGAAGGAGACAGAGATTTTCTTTGGGAGGGATTCCTAATCCTAGTGACTGCCTTGCTGTGACTCCTCTGGAGTCTGTATGCTCTTCTAAACTGTTTTGTTTTTTTTTTTTTGTAATATGAGCACTCTGGCCTTTGCTTTCCACCCTTTACTAAACACACAGAGAAGCTGAGCCATTAACTAGCTTAATGTCAGGAAGAAAACTTCAAAGAGCCAAAAGCTGTATTTCTATTTCCTGTCTCATTGTGCTCAGTGATTGCATCTTGGTCTCTAGAGTGACAGAGCCTTGAGCTAGAGTCTGAGCAACATCATTTACTAGACTGTAGGAAGTTAAGGAAGTTCTCAGCTTCTCTCTGCTCCCCACTACCTCCTGACCAGTAAAATGGGGACTGTAATAACTCTTGCCTTTCAAAACTAATGACAGTACCTGGTATTTAGTAAATTCCCCATAAAAAAACTCATCATACTCCACTTAAATCCAAAATGCCCCCAAAGCTTGGTGGAGCTGTTTTTCAGTCAGGAAGTGTGACTGAGTTTTAAGTCACTATAACACACTTTAGAAGGACCTGGGAGAGTCTAACTGAGGGTTGTCTAGATTAGGTTCGTCTGTGAGCATGTCTGTGGGCAGTTTTCTGAATTACATTCAACGCCGTGATGAGACCCAGCATAGGTGAGGAGCACTCATCCCTGCTTGATCCTGAAGGAGAGAGTGCACTGAACCAGCCTGCCTGCCTTTTGCCTTGACAGACTGCAGCCTGGGACTGGGGCTAGAATGAATGCTCCCACCTGTTTTGCCAGGATCGAAACTAAGACAGAGCTATGTATGGCAACAACTGTGACCAGGGCGTTAAGAGCCCGCTTGCCACAGTGAGCATGTCAGAGTGACAAACTGCATCTCCATTCTGCAGACCACATTCCCCAACCCTCACACAGTTTTAACAGCCTCACTGAGGCTTTCGCTGAGTAACTGTGAAGAAACCTACACCACTTAATTACACCATGCTTATTTACATGTCTCTTATCTCCAAAACAAAAGAAAACAGATGGGGTCCTTCTTACAGTCTGTGCACTCTTAGTACCTGAAAAACACTGGAGGACCACTCACTAAATTTTTTTAAATGAATAAATAATCACATTCTAATAAACACATGAAAACATTTAATTACTTTCACCTTTTATCTGACATTTTTATTACTGTATTGAAATCTCAATTTAAGTTACATAAAAGCCACACAATTTTTTCTTCCACTGTATATATTAAAGTGATAAATGTTTACTTAGTGATGCACAAAACAGTATTTTATTTTAATTTTTTTGAGACAGAGTTTCTTCTGTGTAGCCTTGGCCATCTTGGAACTGACTCTGTAGACCAGGCTGGCCTTGAACTCAGAGATAGGCCTGCCTCTGCCTCCCAAATGCTGGGATTAAAGGCATGTATCACCACACCAGGCCATTACAGAGCTTTCAACTACCACATGGGTGCTGGGATTTGAACTCAGGCCCTTTGGAAGAGCAACCAGCGCTCTTAACCACTGAGCCATCTCTCCAGCCAGTATTTTAAAGAGTAGAACATCCGAACAGGCACAGGCACGGTGGCTCATGCTGACAATACCAGCACCCAGGAGGCTAAGGCATAAGGATAGATTTGAGTTCCAGGCCATCTTAGCTAACAAGGTTAAGACCCGGTCTCAAAATAAAACCAAACAGACAGACATGCTACACAGCTGGCACTGTGTTGCAGCAGAATGGCCACCTTTACACATCTTTCTAATGGCAACAAAGATACAGGGAAGCTTTTGACAAAAAAAGGCATTTCTATTGGACAGTGTCTAAGGATTCCATTTTACAAGTTCTTCATGTACTACGAGACTACATCTAAATAACATCAGGGCAGATACTTAACGAGTAATAAAACAGTAGTAATACATAAAGAACTTCATATTTTTACTGTTAGTGTGGCTTTTTAAAATCATCAATCTCGATTCCAATGAAATACAAAACCCAGAGCTCCAAACACTTATACACACGCATACCACATACACACACACACTCTCTCTCTCCCCCAAAATACTGTAAATCAATTTCAAAGAAACATCTTTTTACAATGCTTAGGAGAAAAGTCAAAGTCTACTAAATCAAAGTCACTTAGAACACTTGGTTTTACATTTATTAAAAACAAAGAATTCATACTTGGCTTAAAATGAGACTAAGATTTTTAACATACAGATTACTTTTTAGTGAGCTTCTAAAACACTGGTTTGTAAATCATTAGCACTTGATGGAGACACTGGCGGCTGTCTCTTTCCTGACATATACCATATAGAGGAGGGACAGGAAGGGTGCTACTACTCTAGTGTTCCATACAGTTCAAAAGTCCACAAGCTAAACAGTGGGAATGATAATTTTATTTAACTTAAGAAACAGCTATTTCAATAGTTTCCTCCTTTGTTACTTAATGTGTAATTTAGGTTATTATGGAACCCAGTAACTGACTGGGATTGGACATTAAAACCTGGATTTAACAACACTGATTTATTGAACAAGAGATAGGCTGAGATGGTCTTAAGCAACAAAAGGGACGAGTATGGTAAAACGCAGTGCACCTTCTTAGACACCTCCCTCCCTCCCTCCCTCCCTCCCTCCGCCTGACAGTGGTGACAATGGGCTCAGGGAGGACACAGCACTCACCGGTATGGATCTTCTCGTGTCTCTGAAGCAGGTACTTCTGTATGAAACGCATGTCACATTGACTACATTGAAACGGTTTTTCGCCTTAAAATAATTTGACATCCATACATTAGTTAATGAATAAAACAACACTTTAAGTCACTAGTACTGAGGATATATAAGTCTCAGAAGCCCAAATTTTGGAAAATTCTAAAACACCATGATTTTTAAAAACATTTTTCACTAACAATTCTACTTTCTCTCAAAAATTTCTTCCAGGACTTAAAATTTTGCATGCTCACAATCACACAAAAATAAAATTTGATTTATATCCTTCTAATAAAAAAAGAAAACAAAACTTAAAAGATATGTTATGAAAGTACTCTCCAGACTAGCCGGTGTATGCTTTAAACATCTCTCCTTCCTTATCTGAAGGCATGCCCATCCTGTTCTCTGTGGCTAGCCACCCTTCTTTGCCCTTCTACGTATTTTCTTCAGAGTTCAGAACTGTATAAACAGCCTTGAAAGAAACAGGTCCTCAAACATCCTCTGTTTGCAGGAGCCCGCCTTCCTTTCAGAATGCTGTGGCTCTGCCCCACCGGGAGCCTTGCTTCAATGCTGCTATGCTCCTTGACCCGCCTCCCCCAAAAACACACACCGTACAAGTGCAGTCTCAAGTCAATGTCTTCCCCACCCACTGTGGCATGACCCTTGCAGAGACAGATGGTCTGTTCTCACCACAGCTTCCCAGCCAACCTCTATCTATCCTCTGAGGGCCTCCTTCCATCCTCTCTCCTTTGCGTTCTGGTCATCATGGCACTTTTCTAGTTCATCAAACCTCCCTCCCTCCTTAACCCCTCTCTCCTTCACCCACCAAGTCATCTAACAATTCTAGCTTGCTTTTCTAAATCAAAGGTGTGTGATCAATCGTTAGCCCTATTTTCAACAATTTCGTGATTTGTAATGTCTACTTTTGTTAGCTGTCATTTCTAATATCTAACTTGTAAACACTGCCTGTGCTGGTAATACACCTAAACAGAAAGATGAATGCAACAGGCTCTTGATACACTCTTAAGCAGTTTCTCTAGCTAAGAGAGTGATTTAAGCCAAGTAAGCACCCAATTAAGACTATTAAACGTGTCTGTATGTGTGTGTGTATATATCTGTACTAACTGTCTTCTCACTGAAAGTCTTTCTTGGTTTCCTCCTGATGTCTGGCTATAGATTTCGACTGACAATGCCAAGTTAGCTGTGGTCTTAAGGCTGGAAGACATTTACACCCAGATGAAGAGACAGTGGTAGTAACTGTAGTGGCCGCAGCCCGTTTGAACTCAATACCTGTATGAATGAAGACATGTCTCTGTAAGTGATAGTTCGTTCTAAAGGCAGCATTGCAGTGCTCACAAACGTGAGATTTAGGGCTTTTCAAACCAAGTGATCCATCCTCATTTATTGTAAGTATCTAGTTTAAAAAAAGGCAAAAACAAAACAAAGATTTTAAAATGGAAACACTACGTTTTAAAAGGACAATATAAACAATGGTCGCTAGAGGTTGTAATTTTTTTTTTCAGAGATAATCTGGAAAAGACTATTAGAATAGTGGGACTTTTAGTGTAGGAAAGGACAATGTGACTTAGGTTGATAAAACTCAGTAGTAAAACCTCAGAAGTACTCTGCTACCTTCCCTTGTAGTGCTGTGGCCACCAGAGTCCCTCAGTGTCCCCTATGGGGCTGCTAAAGTGAGCACAGTCTAATTTTCTATTTCAAATTGTCATGTAAGGAGAAAACTCAGGCATCAATCAATCAATGAGAATGACTAAAGCACAGAAAACCAATTCAACTTAATTTTATGTGACTGTAAATAAATTGAGAAATTCTATCTACTTAAAATATCAGGATTTGTTCAATTCAAAAAGGTTCAGAAGCTGGTTATGGTGACACATGCCTTTAATCTCAGCACTAGGGAGGCAAAGGCAGGCAGATCTCTGTGAGTTCAAGACTATCCTGGTCTACAGACTTCAAGACAGCCAGGACTAACCATAGAAACCCTGTCTCAAACAAACAAACAGGATCAGAACCCAGTAAATAATTTTGCAGTAAAAAAGACACTATATATCTAGATAGGCAGTGCTATCTATCTGCCTATCTATCTCTCTATATCTATCTATCTATATATATATATACACATAGATAGATATATCTATGATATATAGATAGTATTCTTTTGTGTGTGAATATATGAATATACTTTTATTTGTATATGTTTAATAACTGCTTCAAAAGGATTTACACCTTAGCTGTGAGGGATGAGGAACTGAGCAGATAAAAGGTGGGCATACATTTTAAAGACTTAAAACATTTTTTGAGTCAGGTAAAAGTTTACCTATTATTTTCTTATATTTTAAAAAGGAGAAAATTGAGTTTTCCAGTAACCCTATAGCAGAATCTGGATTTTGTCTCAGTCTAGGATCTGTAAGAATAGTGCAGAAGCACTATTACTAAACATGTCCTACAAATACTTGTCAGATAAATAAAGGGAGAAATGGGAAAGGAAGATAGGAGAAAAAGAAAGCAACTTTACCATCCCAGATGCCTTGCAATTAAGAACACTGTGAGCATGGTCTGGACAGTTACCAGTGTGAGCTCACCTTCAGCCTCATGAAGCCTGGCTCACTCAGCGGGCAGCAGCGTTTTACCACCCGCTGTTAGACACAGCAGATCTGTGAGAACAAATGATTCCTTCTTATCATTGCCCAGGAGAGGGAAAGATGACAGAGCATGGCCATGAAGAAGCACAGAAAGCAAAAAAGAATGCCAGGGGTAGTGGAGGTCAGGAGTCTGAAGAAGGAGGACACAGAGTCCAAGGTCAACCTGGGCTACACAACAAGAACTTGAAGCCGAGGAGAGGTAAAAGCTGGATCAGATCAGGAGGCACATAGCCAGGAAGTGGCAAACAACTTTGGAGGTTACAGTGTTCAGAAAGTAAGCTGAGAACAGTGGCACAACCCAGACTCAAGAGACAGAGGCAGATGGATCTCTGTGACTGACTCCAAGGACAGCCTGGTCTACATAGAAAGTTCCAGGACAACCAGGGAGATGGAGAGACCTCCCCTTACACACACACAACAGAAAGAGAAAGAAAGTAAACCAAGAAGAGACTGTCCACCATGGGAAAGAGAAATCTGGGGAGCATTTTAAGAAATACAAAGGCCCAAGGAAACTGACTAGGCCACAAACACATAGCTATGGTCCCTTCTTCAACCTAGAAAGGAAAAGCAGGGAAGGATAAATAGCTTTAATCCTTGGAGTATTTTTTTTTTTTTTACTTTAAATTCAGGAAGACAGTTCAGCCTATACGGCATACAAATCAATGATAATTAGTATGCAAATTATTCAGGGTACTTGGGTTCTGGGCAAATTGCCAACATGGTCAACAATGCTTCAAGTCTATGCGCCCAAGACATTTATGTAGGGATAGGGACACATTTGGCAGGAAAGTGGAAGTGGGTGTCACAGCTTCCTGAACAGTCAGTGAGAATAAAAGTTTGATTTCTGGCCAGTCAGGTTTAAATTTTTTTCAGTTCCTCCAAGACTCATAATAATAATGCAAGTTAAGACTGTACAGAAAGAAAATACACAAACTCTCTTAATATAGAATTCAAAATATGCAAAACAGAATGATGCTAAGTATTATATATCATAGCTAAAATGATAATAGCAGGCTTTCTTCTTTTCACAGTTTGATAAAAATAAGGTGAGTGCCAAAAGCCACAGCAGTTCAATGGCTTCTGCAACACAGCAACCTCAAGAAAGGGTTTGTCAGGCATTAAGTGTGGGGCAGATGCAATCCCTAACAATACAAAGCCCTTTATGGACAGTGAAGAGTTTGGGGTTATTATTTTCTGCACTGGAAGTCACGCTGTCTTCATTCAGGTCCTAATTCAAGATAGAATTACATGGATGAGACAGATACTACTACTATTTTATGGGCAAACGCAATGCTAAACAGTATATTTATAAGTTCAAGCAGAAATATCAAATTCTTGGGCATTTAATTTTTTTTCCTTTGTTAGGCCAATATAACATACATTTTTGTTTACAAGACAAAGTAAAATCTATCTTACCACAAACAAGCATCGATGGCTTTTCCAATCTGCAATCTGTTTGAAATGTATCCACATGAACTTGCCTGTTTCATTCACTGCTATAACTCCAATATCTGGGGCCCAGCAGGGAATCTGCACCTATCACTGACATAGTTAGCTGCCTGCTATACATACCAAATAGCCCCCCAACTTACCACTTCATTCTTTAAACAAAAAAGCTTTGCTAAATATGTACTTCTCCATTACTGGGCTTGAGATCACTGACTAGGTACCATAGAGAAGTGAACATTGCAAGACAAAATTCAGGAGTGGGAGGCAGAATGCTAATTTGGGCCAAACTGTCTTCTTTTTTTTGTTTTGTTTTTTTTTTTTTGTTTTTCCGAGACAGGGTTTCTCTGTATAACAGCTCTGGCTGTCCTGGACTTGCTTTGTAGACCAGGCTGGCCTCGAACTCACAGAGATCCGCCTGCCTCTGCCTCCCAAGTGCTGGGATTAAAGGCATGCGCCACCACTGCCCAGCAAACTGTCTTCTTTGTTATTCACTTGACTTGTTCTTGTTTATGTCCTTTCAGGAAGTGTTCTGATTATGACCCAAAGGTTTGAGACATTTGCTGTAAAGATTGGTAAATATTTTTGCTTTGCTTTTCCCTCCCATTCAACATACGATCACCATTGGAGCAAAAATAGCTGAAGGTTCATGTTTAGGATATAAGATAGCATTTTTTTTAGTTTGGTTGGGGATTCTGTTTTGAAGAAAGGCTCTGGCTCTGCAGGCCAGAATGTTTAAAGTCCCCCAAAACTGGGATTACAGGCATGCTCCTCCAAGCCCAACCTTGGCAGCAGCAGCTCTAGGGGTTAGCTTCACCCTGTCACCAGTATTTCAGGACAGACAATACATTATAAAGACCCAGCAATTAGGCTTCCTCTTTCCAAGAGAACAAATTAGCAATAATTTAAATACACAACTCTTGTGACTTTCATATTTATTTAATAGTGTTAAATTAAGACTTTACATAAAAAAGTTTGGCATCAAATGGAATTCCCTAGCTATTCTGTGTCCCTAATCTCATGGTTCACTATGTATTTTTTGTTTTAAGACAAATTTGTTCCTAGCTAATGTCACATATATGGTTACTCACATACCACGGAGAGTGGAAGAGGTATCAGGACTGAGAGGAGGTCTGGTAGTAACACATTTCCTCTTACCAAGCAAAGGCCTAAATTCTGCTTATTCAATTGACAGACTCAATCACTCCAGAGTCAATCACATTTGTTCATCCAAGAGAAAAGGTTCTTCTCAAAAGACAAACACAGGTGTCTGCATTCTATGATGTGTATACTAGTAAAATTATCCATTCTTATTTTAATCTAATGACTATGGATTTTATAGTACCTTCCAACATTAACTGACATCAAAAACCCAAGGGAACTTAGAGGAGATGATTTAAAACAGTGCTTCTCAACCTGTGAGTTGTGACCCCCTTGGGGGTCCAACCACCCTTTACAGGGGTTGCATATCATATATCCTGCATATCAGATGTTTACATTACAATTCATAACAGTAGCAAATTACAGACGTGAAGGAGCAGTGAAATAATTTTATGGTTGGGGCACCACAACATGAAGAGCTGTATTAAAGGGCCACACCATTAGGAAAGTTGAGAACCACTGACTTAAATCCTCGCCAATTACGAGAGGCTTTGCTTACAACTGAGGGTGGAAGAAGGGCTTCAAAGATTTTCTCCCTTCTCCAAAAGAACTACTCCAAAGGCATATAACAAGTCATCTATCTGACTATGTTAATCAGAGCCAGTCCCTCACATTCACAATCTCTTCTGTCTCTATGCTACATTTTACTTATTAGCAAATTTCATTTTCAAATGGCAAGCTTTAACAATGGCAGAATATGAAACTCACTGTGATGTGTGTGTGTGAGTGTGTGTGTGTGTGTGTGTGTGTGAGAGAGAGAGAGAGAGAGAGAGAGAGAGAGAGACCCCTTCAAAGGCACCCAGAGGTCAGAGGACAACTTACAGGAGTCAGTTTCTCCTTCTAACATGTAGGTCCTGAATCAAACTCAAAAAGGCAGATTTGGTGGTAAGTGCCTTTACCCACTGAGCCATCCCACTAGCCCCTGACTATTAGTTTTAGAAAGGCCTTCTCTTGTTTCCTGAGTTTAAAAAAGTAGGTGATAGTCTCTAAAAGATTTTCTCATCAGAATCTTTTTCATGGTTTACTTCTATGGAAAACAATTTCCCTGAAAAACATTCAATTCACTCTCTGGGAAAACCAGATTAATGAATTACTGGTACATTATTTTTCTAATTTTCTTCCTTTGTTTTCTCATTAGCATTATGCTTGATTTCCAATTTCCATATCTAGTCTTATCATCAGGTTATCTTCACAAACCAGGGGGCATGGAGAGTTGTGACAAATGTCTAACTAAGTCCATTTGCTGCTTCTTTCAAAACATTTTTTCTCATTTAACAATCATTGTCTTAAATCATTTTGAACCTCAAATCTCAACTCTCCTCTGGAACCAAGGTATATATACTAAACTTCTGGAAAATGACCACAGAGTTCATAACCCGTGTGGGAAAAGCACACTCTTCAAGAGTTCAGCACCATCTGAACAATCCGTTTCTATTCAGATCTCCTAAAAAGATCTAATAACAATCCACTTCCTTTCTTTAGTTCTTGTCAAGAGATTGGGCACTCAAATTATTTGTTAAATGAAAAGGAGAAGTACTGCAGAAAAGAAATAATTAAAACCACACTGTTCTTTCTTAGTTAATTACTAAACACTTTGAAAAGCCTAAAATTGTCTATACTGCCTGATTACAAAAGTATTAAATTTATTTTAAAGCTTTCTTAGAATTCATGAATGTTAAGGAAACAATCATAATGAAAATCTGTGGAGGTGGAAAATGTCTCATAAAGGTCATGAAGGTCAACAGCAAGGGCACAATCATCAAGGCTTAACGGTCTTAAGCTTACATGGACATTATAATCACCTTATGCTCTTTTCAAGTATATACATGCCCTCCCAAGTAAGAATCTTCACAGATGGAACTAGTTGTCTCTACCTGGAAAATGTACCACAGGGAACTAACTACAAAGGCTGGGGGTAGGGGACTCCCACCACTGACATAACTACACTGAGACTGTATGACATTTACACAGACTTCATGGGCTTCTAATAACTTTGCCTCTCTGTAACACAGAACAAAAACAGACTGGAAGAGGCAACACAGTGATGCTAAGCAGCCCACAGATATATCGATGAAACAATGAGTACTGCGCTGAGGAATGAGACAGTGGGGCAATCTCAAGCAGTGGATGAGAACACTTCCACGTCTAACGCTCGAGTCTCCATCATGAGGGAACAGAACCGTCTTCTCCTCACAGAGCTGTTTTGCAATGCATATGACTTAAAAGGCTTATAACATCAGCACCAAGACACCGAACAGTGATTTACGGTTACATGTGCTATCTATTGGTTAAAATAAAGTGTTAGTATTTGGGCCTGGGGTACAGTCCAGAAGTAGGGTGCTTTTCTAGCACGCCTGAGGCTAAACTGTTTCAATCAAAGCAGCACTCTACCCCCTCATCCAAAGAAGAAATCTGACATTTCAAAGAAACAAGTATACAATTTCCTCTATTTCATGAACAGATTACTTCACAATAGAGAAAATATCTTATCGTAGATAATATTCCCCAATTCAGTTACAAAGCATCCCACCTACGTTAAGATGACAAAGGTCCGGAACGTAGCTACTGCTTAGCGTCTGTGGCAGCTGACGTTGGCAGAGCAACACAGCCCTCCTCCTACCACAGCTAACATGGTGTGAGCGGTGAAGTGCTCACCAGAGTCCTGTCACATTACTGTGGTTGTATCCCTGTACACATCCCATCAGACAAAATGACAGCATATACTAAAGATACGATGATGGGCAAAGACCCAGGTTTGAGAAGGCCCTTGTGGAGAGTAGCCCTCCAAAGATAATGAATCTAGTCTCACACTCATCTACTATATACGACTCCTAAACACTCCACCTCTGACAACTTTCCTCAAAGTCTTAAACATTTTCTAAGCATACATTACACCTCGAACTTTGAGAAACTTAAAATTGCACACAAAAAAAACCCTCAAATAATTAACACACTGATTTAAAACTATATATCCAAGATAAATTTGTCTCTTCATTTGAAAATAGCAGAATAAGTTACTTCAATGGAATATCTGAATACGGCATTAACACATTTTTTAAATGTACCACAACTAGTTTATGACTCAAAGTCCTAAGACTTCAGACACAGAGAAACCACTCATCTGGGAGACTGCCACAATGCTCTCTGCCCACTACATATAACATGTAAGAACATTTTCGTTTGTTTGATTTTTGTTCTTTTTTAAGACAGGGTCTCTCTACATAGCCCTGGCTGTTCTGGAACTATGTAGATCGGGCTGGCCTCAAACTCACAAAGATCTATCTGTCTCTGCCTCCCAAATGATTAAGGGTGAGCACACCACCATGCCCTGCTGGGAACGATTTTTAAAGTAGCTATTTTTTGTTATTCTCATTTGTGTCTGTTCTGTACTATCTATAGCACTTCCCTGTTCTAAGAGTTCCCTGAAAGGACAGCCCTGAAATGCTCTCTTGCGAATATTATACTTAGAACAAGTTGTCTCTCATCTGGCCACTACACTGATTGGGACAAAATACTTTGATGGTGCTTGTAGAAATCTTCCAAGAACTGACTTAGATAAGAAAAGGTTTGACTGCATGATGTGTATTTAGAAATGCCTCAGTAGGTCTGTCTGGGAATGCAGCTCGGTGCCAGAGTACCTGCCTAGCACAGGTTAGGCCCTGGGTTTGATCTCTAGTACCCTTCTCACACCCACCAAAGGCCTGGAGAACATATCATCAAAAAAGGTTCCAGATAAAGCCAGGCGGTGGTGGCACACGCCTTTAATCCCAGCACTTGGGAGGCAGAGGCAGACGGATCTTTGTGAGTTCGAGGCCAGCCTGGTCTACAAAGTGAGTCCAGGACAGTCAAGGATACACAGAGAAACTCTGTCTCGAAAAAAACCAAAAAAAAAAAAGGTTCCAGATAATCCTCTACTGGACAGTAATAATTCAGGCTTCAATGAGAATGTCAGAAGGCATTAAGCTGGGGGCTGAAGATGGAAGTAGTTAAAAGGATGTACTATTCGTGGGGCAGCTCAGAACCACCTGTCATTCCAGCTGCAGGGAATACAATACTCTCGTCCAAGAGCACCAGCATTCATATGCAAATACACACACACACACACACACACACACACACACACACACACACACACTAATAAAAACAGGGGCTGAAGCCGGGCGGTGGTGGCTCACGCCTTTAATCCCAGCACTTGGGAGGCAGAGGCAGGCGGATCTTTGTGAGTTCGAGGCCAGCCTGGTCTACAAAGCGAGTCCAGGACAGCCAGAGATATTCAGAGAAACCCTGTCTCGAAAAACCAAAAAAAAAAACAAAAACAAAAACAAAAACAAAACAAAAAAAACAGGGGCTGAAGAAAGGGCTCAGTAGAACTTAGTGTTCTTGTAAAGGACCTGGGTTTGGTTTCCAGCACCCACAAGGTGGCTCACAACCATATCTAACTCCAGCTTCAAGTGATCCAATGCTCTCTTGTAAATTCCACAGATACCAGGCATGCCTGTGATTCACATACATACACTCAGTAAATCAAAAAAAGAAAAAAAAATTTTTTTTCGAGACAGGGTTTTTCTTTGTGTAACAGCCCTGGCTGTCCTGGACTCATTTTGTAGACCTCAAACTCGCAGAGATCCACCTGCCTCTGCCTCTGCCTCTGAGTGCTGGGATCAAAGGCTTGTGCCACCACACCCAGCTTCAATCTTTTTTTTTTTAAGTAAAATAATGGAAATAAATCTTTAAAAGAATTAAACTACAGAATAGCACTAGAAAAGCATGGCAATAAGCCACCTAAGAAAAAATATAACTTAGAGCATATGTTGATATAAAACCTTGAAACAGGATCTGGAGA
>CAJQZJ010000531.1:658857-706167 GCA_907164525.1 Lophiomys imhausi | reverse complement strand
CTTAGAGCATATGTTGATATAAAACCTTGAAACAGGATCTGGAGAAAGGGCTCAGAGGTCAAGAGCACTGGCTGCTCTTCCAGAGGTTCTGAGTTCAACTGTCAGTGCTCAATGGCGGCTCACAGCTGCCTGTCACTCCAGCTTCAGCAGACCTAACACCTTCTTCTTGGCCTTTACAGGCACCAGGTATAAGTGTGGTGGTATACAGACATACGTGTAGGCAGATATTCATACACATACAATAACATACAACAAATAAATAAATCTTAAAACATGTTTCTTATATGTAAACAGTGAGCACAAAGTACCATGATCAACCTTTACTACAATTTTAGAAGTTAATTTTTCATGAACCTTTAAATCACCCTGAGGAATTTGATTTGTCAATGTAAAGGACAATAATAAAAATATTAATCACTGAGAAAAACAGTGAGACTCAAAAACAAAAGGGGAAAAGATTCCATAAAATGTAAAACATAAAATGTCAGACAAATGAGAACCATGAATTTAGTATGACCCAAAACTAAAGAAATGCAAATTCTTACTCCAGTGTGACTCTCATGGTTGGCTACAAAAGGCCACGTGCGACCGACCCTCCAGGCTCTCGGAGTGCAGACAGCACCTGTCACATCCACTCAGTCAGATATCACTTGCACAACAACACCAGGAATCAAGTGGACACCCTTTGATTCCACAAGACAATGAGAAAGGTACAGCAGTGACTTAAAATGTAGATGAAAAGAACACAACACAGCACTGCTTACCAAAACAATCTTAGTATAACGTGATCTTATCAAAGTAGTATATTACACAGCCAATAAAAATGCTTTAAAAACTCTACAGAACTAAGGATATGCCTTGCCCAATGTAAGCAAGGATGTGTGTGTGTGTTCCCTAGCACTGTAAAAACAAACAAACAAAAAACTATTGTTAACTTTAAGTACAAAAATGGGTTAAACATCTTTTACAAATTGAAAAATTAAGAAAATCACATTTTCAAAATCCACTAAATTTGAAGACTGAAAGAGAATATGGTTGAGAAACAAAAATATAACTTGATTACTTTATATAAAAAATATCACAGGCACATGCTCTGTAACCATAAGACAGCAGCCAGGGCTGTGTTTAATAATGGGACTGAGAAGAGCAGGAAGCATTTCCTGGTCTGCTGAAACTTTAGCAGTCTGGTCTTGCAAGCCAGTACTAGTTGCTATAGCCCACTACAGTATACAAGTGTACAAGACAGAAAATCATTATTATTTTAACTACAAACTATAACAAGTGGCCATCAAGAAGATCCTGCTACTGAATCAGCATGGTAGTTCACGCCTATAATCCTAGCAATCAGGAGATGGAGGTAGGAAGATTCCAAGTTCAAAGCCAGTCTGGCTTAGATCAAGACCTTATCTGAAAAATGTTTTAAAAGAGGATATTATAATACGATATTTAAAGGGGGAACTGAAGATGTCGCTCAGGATACAAAGCACTTGTCCAGCATGCATAAAACCCTGGGTTCAATGTCCAGCACTGGTAAAACTGTGTCCTATCAGAAACCCAAAGTCATCCACGGCTATATATTAAGTTCAAGGCTAGTTTCGGCTATATGAAACCCTGTTTAGAAGGGAGGAAGCAGTAATTTCTTTACTACCCAACATAAGGTAAAAACATGGGAGAAATAACTATGAACATGGATTGCCAATGCCACACACTACAGAACGCCAGGACACTGACACTGCAACAGAAAAACACATAAGCAAGCTAATCCCTAAGAGCATTTATTAAGTGTTCATTTAGCGATCCCCTTCAGGCTCTTGATACAGCTGTGATAAAATAAGGTCTCTCTGTCCTCAGTGAGCATACATTCTATTAAAGGTGTATCTGATGAACAATCAGTGTATACTTTCACAAAACATTAACACTTGTATTAAAATATGAACAATAAGCAAGGATCCTACATATATTGTTAGTTTTTAAATACAAGGGAGACATGGAAAGACAGAAGTTCATTTAGAAAGGGAAAAAAAAAAGGATTCGGGGGGGGGGGGCAGAGGGAGGGAGAAATTAAAGCATGACCCAGCACATCCACACAGGGACACATCTCACACATCACAGAAGCTAGTACAGCACAGCAGTCACTAACCCAGTTAGACTTCTACATATGGATTATGGTCCAAATAGGTTCCTGTCCACAAGATAAACCAACAGTTAAAATGAAAAGGTTAGTGACCACACCTTAACACATTCTCTTACTTTTGCAGGAGAGCGTTGTTTCCGCTTCTTCTTTTTCTGTAAGTCTACTGGCTCTCTGACTTGTTTTTTGTCTCTCATCAGTTGCTCAGATACATCAGTAAAAGTAATTTCCTGCTTTACACTTATCTGTTTAAAAAAAACAAAGCTGATTTTAGAAATGCATAAAGTCCAATGTGCATTCTGCAGAAGTACAACTTCTAACAAAATAACCTGAAGGGTATTTTTTCAGATGCTAGGACATCACCCACAGGACAGACAAAATTCAGCTTGAGGATGGACTCAAAGTAGGCTCTGCCTACTCATTCTATACTTCTTAAATTATCTGAATTTAGCCAAAACGGTTTACTGGTTAACTCCTTTTCATTTGTCCCTTCTTCCTATACATAGGATCTAAATCAAACAAACCAAGATAAATTCCATTCTGGTGATGATCGATGAAGAAAATCACACCACAGGATAGTGATTCAACAATGTCAGAGAAAACTGTACAGAGACAAGGGGGGTGGGGTGGGTCAGACTTGAAATGGCATGGTAACATATGCCCGTACTTCTAACACTTGGAAGGCTAAAGAGGTGAATGATGATGTTGAAGCCAGCCCAGACTACACAGCAAAACTTTGTCCTAAAGTCAGTAACAAAAGCAAAGTCACACTGGTTGTGGTGAGGCGCGGCTTTAATCCCAGCACTCAGGAGGCAGAGGCAGGCGGATCTCTGTGAGTTCAAGGCCAGCCTGGTCTACAGAGTGAGTCCAGGACAGCCAGGGCTACAAAGAGGAACCCTGTCTCAAAACAAAATAAAAAAGGCAAAAACAAAGTCACTTGTATTTACCTTTCTGAGAGTAACTACAGTTAGGAAGTTAGCGGGGAAATGGACCTTACCAATGGTTACCAGCCACTAAACTCCTTTCACTAGAGTTCACACTCATGGTGCTTGTAATGAGAAGTAGAACTGACTCCATCTTCTGTGACTGTGCTCTGTAGGGGCACTTCTACTTTCAGGCATAAACATCCTGCTCTGTTCACCTATGTGTTTCTGTCGATAGGGTCTGCCCTGCTCTCATATACTAGTTTATTACTGGATCAGGAAATCTATAAGGCTAGATTAGCTGATGCTCTAGTTCTCTCAGAATTGAGAATATTCATACACAGGAGAGTTACAACAGGTACTTAGAAACTGCTTTTGCTAAAAAGCACAGACTCTTCACTTGGGCTTCAAGCCTGGCTTCTCTATTTTGGTTTTGTGTTTGCCTCCTTTGCTTGGAGTTACCTGCTTCCCTCTCCAGCAGCAACTAACCTGAATGATTGATGGCATAGATAAATCATTGTCCTAAGCCTTCTTGAGTCATCCTGGATACCCAGGACACACATCCTCACAGGACAGAAGTAACCCTATCCTGATGACCACCCACCCATGTAAGCAGACTTCCCTTCTGTCCAATGGAGCTGAGACAGTGGTGGAAGAACTGCACCATGAGGATGGCTTCATTTGATTGGCTCGCGCCCAGCCTAAAGTTCATGGCACTGCTCTGAACACAAGGCCTGTGCACTGTACCTCTCTGTACGGTTCTCTTCCTCCTGTGTGCACACTAAATAACCCCCCCTCTTGCTTTCTGCTTTTCACATGCATGAGAAAGTCTCTTGCGATCACCACTCACCCCTAAATTATATTCTCATCTTTTGCTGAATCTATGTTTTCAGAGTGATTATATGTATATGTGAACCAACTAAACAAAGTGCTAAAGAATTAATTAACAGGCAGTTGAGAAACAAAAACAGAGTATATGAAATTAAGAAACTTTGTGGAACTGGAGGGAAAAGATTAATGATATCTTGGAAGGGGATGTTATAAGACCTAACAGCATACAGTGAGGTAAGTAAGCTCAGTGTCACTGTCACGATTAAGGGACTAACACTGGGGTTACAAGCATCTGAAAGGTTAGGTTCCAACAAAAGTCAATACAATATTGGGATCTAAAGGTCTATAGTTACATCAAGAAAACACTACAAAAATTTAAAAACTGTCATATCAAAAGAAAATTAAATCAAATTATAGAAAACAATGTTTTGCTGCTCAACATTTTTTTCTTTCTTTTTTTTTTTCTTTTTTTTTGGTTTTTCGAGACAGGGTTTCTGTGTGTAATAGAGCCTTACCTGTCCTAGGCTAACTTTGTAGACCAGGCTGGCCTGGAACTCACAGAGATCCCCCTGCCTCTGCTTCTCAAGTGCTGAGATTAAAGGTGAACACCACTTGGCTTCTTTTTCCCTTTTCTATGCTCAACATTTTTAGAGACTAGTCTTTCTTCCTAGCCTTTTCAACAAATCATTACCAAATATATAAATACAAAGTTGCATAAGGTTCTACTCAAGACATAATGCTTACATTACAATAATTAGAGAAACTGAGTCCAGGAGACATCTGATGTCAACACTGTTGTCTCATCTACAAATCTCGGTTCCACAGCAAGGTCTAAAGGTCACAAATGACATGGTCACTTCTCAACAGCTTGAGGATACTCAGTGAGGAGTGGGCTCCCTCCTCACTGCAACCTTTTAAATTTATCCTTAAAATGAATTTTAAAATTCTGAAATTTTGCTATAAAATAAAGCAAAAATCTCTGAAAATCATCTAAGTAAATACAAGGTGCTAATGCTCTAAGTGTTCTGACAAGAACAAAGTGCCAACAGCTCCTATGAGACCAATCAAACACTGGGCTCCAAAGAATTGCTATTTCCCTAGGGAAGGGGATGGCCACAGCCTGAAGTGCCAGCCAGGGCAGGAACTGTCTCCTGGGAAGGGATTTCACAGTTTTGACAACTCATCAGGCCACATCAGGACAGAGTAAAGCCCAGGCAAAGATGGGTAAATACCAAGCAGGGATACACCTTAACCAGAGCTGAGCAGTTACTACAGCTTTGCTTTTGTTCTCTTTAAACCTAAATCTCATGTCAGAACCCCAATGATGGACTCTGGAGTCACTGGACCTCTCCTCAATCCTCTTCTCAGTGTGAGGACATAGACTGACTTCATATGCTTTTCACTATTGCTTCTGTCAGCTGGTATGCTATGGATAGGAGACTGAGCCTCAGGGCTTTGAAGGCTCAGGCTTGTGCCCCCAAAACTAGCATGACTATGTTTTCAAAACACTATCAAAAATATGGTACCAAAGATTAGGGCCATCTTACAGACTCAACTGGAAGACAGGTGGCTGTTAGAGAATTGTGAATAGAATGTTTAACCTCTGTGAGCCAGGCAGAGGATTCAAACAGACTAGCAAAATAAGGAAATGGAAGTGATCACGAATTTCTGACAT
Source organism: Lophiomys imhausi (assembly GCA_907164525.1). NCBI lineage: Eukaryota > Metazoa > Chordata > Mammalia > Rodentia > Muridae > Lophiomys > Lophiomys imhausi. Next base: position 700,607 of record CAJQZJ010000531.1, on the reverse strand, counting down.
GAAGACCTGTGAGATCCTGGGCCAGAGCAGATGACTCCTTGGCTAGTGACTCTACTGGACTAAGGCAGAAGAGGGCTATCTTGGTGCCAGTTGCTTGGCAGCTGGCAAGGAAGGAAGCACAGGAGGGTGAAACACCACCGGGCGCTGAGGTTCCCTGAAACACAAGCACACACGCAGGCTGGGCGCACAGTAAGTAGTGGAGAGACCTAAGACAGCTGTGCAATTGCTCCAACTTCACGGGGGCCCCAAAAGGCAATTCTAACTTTTTTTTTCAGTTTATAAGTTGGGGCGGGGGGGAATATAACCTGCAGCAATAAGGAATTCACATGGCATGGTAGTCTTTAATCGCAGCTTTGGGGAAGCAAAAGCAGCCAGGTCTCTGTGAGTTCCAGGACAGCCAGGATTAAACAGACTAAACCATGTCTCAAAAAAACCAAAACAGTAGCCGGGCGGTGGTGGCGCACGCCTTTAATCCCAGCACTTGGGAGGCAGAGGCAGGCGGATCTTTGTGAGTTCGAGGCCAGCCTGGTCTACAAAGTGAGTCCAGGACAGCCAAGGATACACAGAGAAACCCTGTCTCAAAAAACCAAAAAAAAAAAAAACAAAACAAAACAGAAAGCAACAGGAAGTCTAATAGAGAGTTCAGACAGACTAGTAAGTTCTGCAAGCAGCAGTCATTCACAAACTGAATCTTGTTCTTTATGAACATACAGTTTTAAAAATGCAGTCTAGCCAGGCGGTGGTGGCGCACACCTTAAATCCCAGGACTCGGGAGGCAGAGGCAGGTGGATCTCTCAGTTTGAGGCCAGCCTGGTCTACACAGCGAGTCCAGGACAACCAGGGCTACACTGAGAAACGCTGTCTCAAACAAATAAACAAAAAGCCTCAGGGAAGAGGCAGGATAACTTAATAAATACCTCTTTGCCACATTTACAGTTTTCTTTTTCTTTTTCTTTTTTTTTTTTGGTTTTTCGAGACAGGGTTTCTCTGTGTAACAGCCTGGCTGTCCTGGACTCACTTTGCAGACCAGGCTGGCCTCGAACTCACAGAGATCCACCTGCCTCTGCCTCCTGAGTGCTGAGATTAAAGGCGTGCGCCACCAACGCCCGGCTCATTTACAGTTTTCTTGTAAATGTTTTCTTACTGCTGTAGTCTTGTTTAGACCAATGAAGCCTGAAATTCTTTTATTCTGTCTATAATGCATTCTTTCACCTCTCTTTTCACTGTTTGAATTTCCCAGCATCTTTGAATACCTTTTTGCTTTTTAGCATTATCTCTCTGTGTATATGATGTATGTATGCATGTATTTTGTCACCCAGCAAAAGTATATCAAATTAGAAATCACAACAGTTTTAAAAAATGCAGTCTAGCCAGGTGGTGGTAGCACACACCTTTAATCCCAGCACTCCAAAGGCAGAGGCAGAAAGATCTCTGCGAGTTTGAAGCCAGCCTACTCTACAGGGCAGCCCATACTATTATTACACAGAGAAACCCTGTCTCAAAAAACAAAAACAAATAAACAAAGAAAGATCCACAAAACTAAACAAACAAATATCCCACATGTTCCCTGTCAGCTGACATTAGTCATGCCACCTGGTCCCCTCATGGCTACCTGAGAACCTGAATTTCACTTCGGCTGCTATCTAGAAATATTAGCATGACTTCCAAACACAGTAACCAAACTCAAATATTTTACTGCCTAAAACTCTAAAAAACCATCTGATCTTGCCCTGGTCCCAAGCCCCCCAAAGAATGCACAGTGATGCATTGCCCACCCCTTGCTCTCCCGTGTGTTTCTTTATTCTTGCATGTTTGAACATAAAGAGTCTTGGTGGATTTTAAAAACTCTTCCCTTAATTCTCGGGCCTAGAATCTAAGTCAAGTTCAGAATCCAGAATGACTTTCTTACTTTAAAGAGTCCATGTATACACAGAACATTCTTTGTTGTAATTTCCTCTGTCTTGTACTCAATCTGGTAGCTACTAAGTACCTGTTTGGCACTAAATTCAGTAAAGCTAAAAGAATAAAACAAAAATCTACTCAATTCTTATGTGCAAAGTACTGTTCTAGATGTTAAAAAAAAAAACATTCTAAACATAAGGTTTCCTTTTCCAGGGTCTTTAACTTACAAACAACAATAGTTCTGATGTACAACAAAAACCACTAATACTTCAAGATAGCACATGTCATTCTCTAAATGAATGAATAAATGGTATTGAGAAAAATCAGCAAAGGGAGAATCAGAAAATGACAACTTGACAGGTTTCATGGATGAAACAAGAGAATTAATTAGATTTGTAAGTCTGTCATTATATAATCCTTTTAATTTTTATTTCCAAACTTGCCTCCTTCCCCAGCTTTCTTTCCCGAGACCCAAAAATGTTAATAATGAAACATAAATATTAGCTGACATAATGAAGTCTACAAATCTTCACTTACTCTCCTCTCCCTATCTCCCAGAATGAAGATAACCAACTTCTTTCTCATTCCCAACAACCCACACGCAAATCTAACTACATCACCAACTCTGCTAACTTAGGACATCATCTCATTATGAGCCTTCTACAAATACATTAATATAAATTGTTTCTCTGTTGAGAAGCTGGGTAATAGCACCCTGTCACCAACAAATCAATAACTAGCTCCTAATCTCTGCTTTCATGATTTTATGTTATCGACTAGCAAGCACATCTGGGCTTACCCATCTCTCCACTTCTGGAGCAATATGTTCTTGCCAATTTTCAACTTCAGTTTTTGAAATCTCATTTATTGTCTCAGCCACTAAAAGAAGTACCTTTCAACTTCCCTCTGACTCTGCTGACTCCCCCCACCCATTGGCCAAGGCTCCGCTGCTTCACCACCTTCTCCCAGCTGACCCCCCACCCATTGGCCAAGGCTCTGCTGCTTCACCACCTTCTCCCAGCGCCACCCCTGGCCCCACCGGCTCCTTCTCCACTTCTTAAAAGCGCAATACAAGTCGGGCGGTGGTGGCGCACGCCTTTAATCCCAGCACTTGGGAGGCAGAGGCAGGCGGATCTTTGTGAGTTCAAGGCCAGCCTGGTCTACAAAGTGAGTCCAGGACAGCCAGGGCTACACAGAGAAACCTTGTCTTGAAAAACCAAAAAAAAAAAAAAAAAAAAAAAAAAAAGCGCAATACAATGTCTCCTGGCAATTCTTGTGGACATAACTTTTTCTAATTAATATGCTTCTTAAAACCACAGATTTTAAAGGAATAAACTGTAGTTGGAATATAGAGACAAAAAGCTGACTCCAAATTTAGAAAAAGTAGTCATGCTGGGAGTAAAAGTAGTACACAGCTCTGTAAAAGGAACAGTAGGAACTTGCCCCAAAACAATGTCTACAAAACAAGCTAAATCAAGACGATCACAAGCAGAACAAGTGTGAAGTGTGAAAAGAAAGATAGGACACAATTACTATATATGCACTGAAAACACACTGGGCTGAACAAATAACTTGGGATATTTATAGAATATAGGCAAGAGACAGAGGAGAGAGGAGAAGTAGAAGGAAAACTAGGGTGACTGACTGGACACTTTTGACAGAACTAGATATAACCAGTCAACAGGAAGATTTCAAATTCTAAGCTCCACAGCTACAGAAGGGGAGGGGGAGCAACACATTGATGGACAGGTATTTGGGGGTTATGAATCACACCCTCTTCGCCTGACCCACAAATACACTCTTATAAGAAACTGCCTCTGTCCAGTGAACAAGTAGTAGACAGACGTTACAATGTGAGGGGGCTGAGGAATCCTTAGTTCATATTCTGGTCTACTTCCCAAGTATACTTATTACTATAAATTTAAATGTTGCAGTATCAGAATTTTATAGTTAACTAAAGACAAAGTGAATACAGTGAGTAAATCAAGTTATCTTTTTTTTTTTTCTTTCGAGACAGGGTTTCTTTGTGTAATAAGCCCTGGCTGTCCTGGAACTCACTTTGTAGACCAGGCTGGCCTCAAACTCACAGAGATCCACCTGCCTCTGCCTCCCAAGTGCTGGAATTAAAGGCACAAGTCACCCACCTGGCTTAAATCAAGTTATCTTAATGAAGCAATGTTGTTCACTTCTAGTTGGAAATTCTACTCTGCTAACTTCTAAGACATCAACTGAAGTTCTCTCCTTTGCCTCTCTCTTGTCAACTGCTTTGGACTGGTTTACTAATACACTTCCAATAAGTATCACACCAATGATTCTCAATCGAAGGGGACTCCTAACAAGTTCTGACACTCCAGGTCACGTTTCTTCAAACAACTGCCACCACACCTACTCTCTCTCGTTGCTCACATACACTCTCATGAGCATAGTACATTGTATTGTTGCCTAACCACTGATGGCATCAGAGACTGGGTGCATTAGTAAGTACGAGAATCCAAACATTTTCTATTGATCTAAGCAAATGAAGAGAGCTATAAAAATGCACAACTCATTTCTCATTACATTTTTGTTTTATGAAAGTAATTTTTCAGAGCTGTGGAGAAGTTAAGAGTGTTTACTTCTCTTGCAAAAGACCTGGGTTTGGTTCCCAGCACCCTACATCAGCTGGCTCACAACCACCTGCACCTCCACATCTTCTGGCCTCCAAAGGTACCACATGTACACGGTACACAGAAACTTATACAGGTGCACACATACACATATAAATCAAAGTAATAAAGGCTGGGTGTGGTAGTGCACGCCTTTATTCCCAGCACTCAGGAGGCAGAGGCAGGCGCATCTCTGTGAGTTCAAGGCCAGACTGGTCCACATAGGAAGTTCTAGGTCAACCAAAGGCCAACAGAGAAATCCTGTCTCAAAAAGTTAAAACCAAAACAACAGAAGGTTGGAACTGAAAAATGAGTCAGGCTGGGAGCATGTGCTGCTGTTGCAAAGGACCTGGTTTGATTCCTAACATCCACATAGTGGCTCAAACTGCCTGCAACTTCAGCTCCAACTGTTCTGACCTCCATGAGTACTAGGTGCATACATGGTACAAACACATCCATGTAGTGAAAAACACTCAAAAGCATAAAATAAAAAAGCTAAAAAAATTTTAAAGTTTTTTATTAATAAAGATGTTATTACTTATACTTTTGTTATACATGAAAATGAAACTTTACACTACTGCATTCTTAAATTTCTTAAAGAGTAAATACTAATGCAACCAACAGCAAAAGCTCTTAGAAGTCCTCAACTTCTGTAAGAGTGAAGAGTGCCCACACCAGAATGACAACTCAGGCATGCTCTTCTCCTCCTTCATCCATCTCTTTTCGTAGAAATGTTTGTCTCCATCAAAATAAAGGCACACTTGTGAGTGAGCAGAAATACCTGTACTTCCTAGCTCTACTGGCTAAAATCACCAAGAAGGAACAACACTCACTATATCCAGCACCCAGAAATTAGTTCCTATTTATCACTATCCAAATGTAACAGGCCAGTGACTACTTAGGAAAAAGCTGATGCCACATGTAGGGCAGGAAAAAACAGTGTGTGGTGAAAACTAAAACACTGTGGTGCCAGAAACTCGAGTGCTTAAAAAGGGATCAGAATATGTCAAAGGAGCCAAGGGAAAGGATTCCTAAAGGCCAAACTGGAGCAAGCAAATAAGCAATGGCTGCACGGAATCATAAGCCTATGGATAAATACTGTCATGCAGAATGCTACTGCAAATACAAAAAGTCAATCAGAATGTCACTGCAATGACAATCACAACAAAAACCATTAACTTTACAGTGGGGAGACCTGGCAAACACCATCTTAAATGATGACCTTACAGATCACATGGGTGGCTCCAGGTACCAGGTGTACTCTGGGCACTAAGAACCCTGTGAACTGGAATGCTGGGTAGGTGATACGGAGCTTCTAAACTGTTACAGAACTGCATTTACACAGTGACTCTAAGATTAAGTTTTAACCCCACTGGAAAACAAAACCAAGGCCCAAAATATCATTACAATGTCCACATAACAATATTATTTATGATAATAAAAACTACAAAATCTAATACTCAATAATAAACTATGGCTATTATATAGTTATTAGTAATATCACATTTGGTTAACATAAATGACAGAGAAACATTCATGGTGAAGGTTAAGTGGTATACAGAAATAAATATGAAAAGACATTTTAAAACTATGCAAATACACAAACATGTTTGGGGAAAACTTTGTAAAAAACACACAAATACAGGAAAACAACAACAAGAAGAAATACATTAACAGTGGTAGTCCTAGTGTAATGAGGTCACAGCTATTTTTGTGTTCTTTATGGTTTAAAACCTTCAGTATTTTCTAAATTTGTATTACTTTAGCATTCTAAATGGCATCAAGTACAATCTAGTACAAGTCCTCACTGTTAAAGGAGAACTGGTACCATATGGCTGTAATCCTCATGCTTGGGAGGTGGAACAAGAGAGGCCAGGTTTCAAGGTCCTTCCCAGCTACATAGTGAATGAAGGGCCAATCTACGTGATCCTTGGACATAATAAAAGAATAAGCAAGGACGAAGAGGAAAACAGGAGAGGGAAGGAAATGAAAGGAAGGGAGGGAGGAAGAGAAAGAGAGACAGAGAGACAATGAGAAAGGCATTTAGGAAGGAAAGAACCTTCTATTAGACATTATCTTACCTTACATTACTATACCCAAACTGCTACCAATGGGAAAATGAAAGAAAATCTCTCTGGGTCAGTTTTTTAAAAGTAAACAACAATCAGGAAAAAAGTTTTGTTTTTGTTTTTCATTCTCACAACACCGTAAAAACTCAATTCAAGCAGTAATATAAGTGTCACTAAAGATGACCAAATTCCAAACCTTACTGTTCCCAGTGAAAGGAAAACTGTCACATTTCATTATACTATAGAACTAAAATGGCTACAGTTAAAATCTAGTACATGGCAAAACCAGATTTCAAGCACATGGAGCAACTTTTACAAATAGCCAAACTTCCAGCAGTAAGCAGGACACTTGCCAAGCTACAAAACCGTATCCTGAGGAACGAGGCAAAAGCAATGAGTACAAATATGGATGAAAAGGCACATCCCAAGAATACTCACAGAAGCACCTTTCAGAATGGCCACTATCTAGAAGCAATCTTTTGCTGGGTTGCTCAGCAAGGAAGATGTTTTGGGAACTGAAACCAGTCCCTTCTGATGGGCTAACAATCTACACTGAGCCCATCTATAGCATATACTAGAAACAGTCTGCAATAATAGAATGAACAATATACTCAGGAATGAGAATAACCTACTAAATGCATGAGATGGATGTATTTCATAAATAACAAACAAAATCAGAGTACACAGTATATCTGGTTCATTTCTATCAAATTCACACTCAAGCTAACAGACCATGATAAAAGCATCAAGGTAACAGAAAGGAGATGAGGGTGGGGATGTCTCAGGGTCACTAATGGCATTCCATGCCTTGATCTGGACACATGGGAGCTACTTCTGACTAAACTTAAACTCATGAATTTAACAATTTATCCAATTTTCTTTATGAGCACTCTGGTCTAATAAATACACATACACGTACAGAAGAGTCTAACCCTGTGTGTGGATATAAGCACAAGCATTCCTTTTATCATTACTTCACTCAATCAGACCTACCGATAACATAAATGTCAAACAATAGCATACCTTTTAATTGGCTATTAAAATAGTTTAATATGCGATGGCATGAAAAATCTATACAAAATATCATTAAATAAATACAATATCAGATGTGATATGATGGAATTATCATTTACATAATATATATATTGGGTTTTTCAAGACAGGCTTTCTCTGTGTATGCCCTGGAATTATATAATATTTTAAAGCATATTATGTAGTCATAAATATACCAATGTTGTTTACAAATTAAAATTTTCTAGGATATCAATTTTAGCAATCTCTTTGAGATCAGACTAGAGAAAAGGTTGAAACAAGGAATCCTCACCCATCCACCCAGGCACATGAGTGTGTGTGTTTTTGTGACACTGTGCATGTGCGTGTCTGTGTGTTTCTGGAAACTGACCCCACACATTGCAGGTAAGCACTCTGTAACTGAGTTATACACAAGTCTGAAGAGCTTTCACCTTTTCTGGTGTTATTAGTCTAGTTGTAGCATTTTAACTTTTGCAGTAACTATGCAGTCATCGTACAATAAACTCCATGCACAATGAACACCTCTAACTCAGATGAGCTGAGCCTCTATTAGCCTTGGCATAAATGAAATCAAAGTTATAAATTCTTATAAAGTCATCTAGACAGAAATCTCCTAATAATAATTTGCATCCACCTACTAAAAGGCTAGCGAGTTGGGTCAGATTAGTTTAAGACCAGAGGGAAACAGTGAAAAGGAGACTGTGTTGGGTTTGCTCACTAAAACAATCAATACAAATCAAGAACACCTAATCCGAAACTACAAAACATTCCAAATTCTAAAATCTTCATCATCAGTGTTGTCATGATGCCCCAAGTGGAACCTTGTGACGTCATGTATCAGGCTGCACTCAAGATGGACAGTAAAAATACTGCAGAAAATTATCTCCAGGCTTTGTGTAACAAGTATATGAAAAGAGAATGACTATCCTGTTTTAACCCAGGTTGCATCACCAAAATTTTATTATTCATATGTAAATATTCCAAAATCCAAAAGAAAAGGCCAAGATCTTAAATGCTTCTGGACACAAGCATTACAGATAAAGAAGCTGAATCTGCAAAAGTATTGCTCTAATTTATCCACTTACAAACTGAACTAAGATGGGCCTGTCTGTGAGTCTGGGGACAGCCAAGGACTATACACAGTGAGTTCTGAACCAGCCAGGACTGCACAGTATAACCTGTTTCGATGCACAAATGAACTAATTAATAAAAATAATTGAAATCAGTAACTGTATGCTTAGTTCTCATTTAAAGACTAGGAAGGTTCAGTATTCAGCCCATGTTTTTGCTGCTTGGAAACTGACTCCTATCAAGTAAGACTTCTAAGAAGTTGTGAGTAAAATATTATGAAAAATCTGGAGTTGACAAATTGTTATTACCTACTCTACTCAGTATCAGTCTAATTCAACTGGCTTAAAAATTATATCCAGACTATGTTGTAGTAGTATTTGTATATTAAAAAATACATGTATCATTGCCCGGGCGTGGTAGCACGCGCCTTTTATCCCAGCACTCTTCAGGTAGAGGCAGGCAGATTTCTGTGAGTTCAAGGACAATCTGGTCTATAAAGCAAGTTCCAGGACAGCCAGGGCTGTCATAGACAGTGACACAGTGAACCCTGTCTCAAAAACAAAACATGAAAATATATATATATATCCTCTAGAAACATAACCCCAACAAAAGACAAGAATCAACAGCCCACAGACATAACAAATTACCACTGAATCCCCTAAATGAATCTGAAAAAGACATGCAATAGTAATTAAGAACAGACTGTAACTTACAAATGAGTCTAAAAAGCATACAATATAATTATAATTGCCTATGTCATCTTCCTTAATGATAAGATTTCAGAAATTTTTAAAACTGAAAAGCAAAAAAGTCTTACTCCAATAGCCAAATACATTTTGAGTTTCCAGGCCCACTGAAAACTTATTCAAACATACAAAATATATTAAAGTATAGTTTCAATTCTACTAAGCTGCTTTATGACATAAAAATTTATAATTTAAGAATGTCACACAGCCAGGCACACGTGGAAGCAGAGGCAGAGGCAGGTGGATCTCTGTGAATTTGAGGCCAGCCTGGTCTACAAGCGAGTCCAGGACAACCAGGACTGTTATAAAGAGAAACCCTGTCTCAAAAAGCAAAGCAAAGATGTATTTCAACATATTAGATCCCAGCAGGGTGAAATGGTTCTCCACAAAGGAATGATCCGACAAGTGTTGATTGGCAAATACATGGGCCATGCAGCAAACCCTGAGAGCTAACAGGTAACTGTAAACCGGTCACAGACTGCAGGGACGACCAGACAAGTGTTGGTTATATGAGCCATGCAGCAAACCCTGAGAACTAACAGGTAACTGTAACCTGGCCACAGACTGCAGGAAAAACAGGAAGAGCAATTGCAGGTCTTTATCCTTGTAATCAACTAAAAATTGGTACTTTAAATAATACTATTTGCTACAGCATCCAAACAAAATATGTAAACAACACTGAAAACTACAGACAATACTGAGGTAAATTAAAGAAAACCTAAAAAATTGTACAGGTATACCATCTGAAGAATTAGAAGCCACTACTGTTTTAAGTGTTGTTTATAATAACAATCATACAATAAAAATCAATACCTAGAATCAATGTGATCCAAAAAACCCAGCTGGTTATAAACTAAAACTGACTCTGAACATGAAATATAAGGACATAAACTGTCCTAACGGTATTACAAAGAACAATACTGGAGTTATTACTCTATCTGATTTCAAATGCACCATGGAGGACAGGGTTGGAAAGTGATTCTGACTTAAAGAGATACGAAGTCGGTCAAACAGAAGCAAAGCTCAAGAAAGGCACAAAAATGCAGAACAGAAACAGAAGTGCAGTAAATACATTTAATAGTAGCTTTATTTCTAATAATTAAAATAAGAAAGCACACACAAGTAAGAAAGATAGTGAATGTCTGGCTATTAAAACAATATAACATTAATCAACAAGGAAATACAATGAAGTATTAATACTCAATCAGCACAGGTAAACTAATAACATACTTCACAAAAGCATCCAGACATGAGAGCTAAATTTAATTCCTTACATGAAATTTCCAAGAGACACAACAATAAACTATGATAAAACTCCCAACAATTATGGAGGGATGACTGAAGAATTACACAGCAACTTTCTAGAATAATGAAAATGTTCGATATTGAAGGGTTGTGTATTACAAAATTCATGCAATGTCCAAACTGAACTGAAGATAAAATCTTTTCAATTTAAATCTTTCCTCAATTAAAAACAAGATGAATCTTCACTCAAAAACCTGGGTTGCCTCCTATACCCCAAGTATTAAGAGCACAAAATTTAAAGGCAAGACCTAGAAAATAAACTCTAAAGGATAACAACACAGTCTTACAAGTAAAGAAATGCAGAGTAAGTTGAACATAATAAAAATCAAAGAGAAGGCTTTCAAAAGTTGAGATGTCAGCAAGAACATTTCAGGCATAAATACACCATGTACGAAAGAAATAAGAAATGTCATTGTGGACCTGATAAACTAATGTAGTCTGATATGCCTAAAATGAAGTATCAGGAGAGTGTAGTAGCCTGCTGTGAAAAAAATTATCTAAGAGACCTGACATAATGATATTTCCATCCATGCAAGTCAGTGCATGTGAGCTGCCCAGCAATGAGGAACCAATGAAGTTATTTTACCAAGTAAGAAGTTATATCTCATTTGAAAAGGTCACTACTGAAACCAAAACCCAAAGAAGGTTCAGGCTACAGCCTGTCCTAGAAGTTACTGCAGTCATAGAGCAATGGATGCCACTAACAGTAGAATGTGTGTCCTTCAAGCATCTCAAGGCAGAGCACCATCGGCCCAGAAGAGACACCTTAACAGAGTAATCAAATAGTATTTACTCTCTGACAACAGAGTTAAAACTAGAAATCAGGTAATAGAAAAAAACAAAAGCTAGAAAACATCCTTCCATCATCAAATACTTGGAAATTAAACCACACACGTCCAAATAATACATAGTTCACTAAGAAATCAAAGATATAAGGAAAGAGAATGTAATTTAAAACTCAACTACACAACTGAAGCACTCTTAGAGGGAAACTTATAGTACTGGATGCATGTCAGGCCAGAAGGTCTAAAATCAGTAACCTAATTAAACTCAAAGTAAACATAAGGAAAGAATAGGGCCAATGAGATGGCTCTATCAGTAAAGGTGCCTGCTGCCATGTGTGATGACCTGAGTTCGGCTCCCAGGCCGATAGAGTGAAAGGACAGAATGATTCCTGCAAGTGTCCCCTGACATCCATGCATGCACAAGTCATCCTCTTCAGCACACAGAGTTCAAGGCCAGCATGAGCTAGATGAGAGTTGTGTGTGCGCACATGCACACACACACACACACACACACACACACACACACACACACACATTACAGCAGAAATCAATGAATTGAAAACAGTCAATCAGGGGCAGGAGAGATGGCCCAGTGGTTTAGAGCAATCAGGGTTCAATTCCTAGCACCCACATCAGATGACTCATCGTAGTACTCCAGCTCCAGAAGATCAGAGGCCTGACTGCTCAGGGTCTGCAGCAACCACACTCACATCACATACCCCAACACACACAAACACACAAACATACCACATCACATACCTCCCAATACACACACTCACATCACATACCCAACACACACACACACTCTGAAATCACATACCCCCCAAACACACACACACTCACACCACATACCGGCCAACACATACACACACACTCAAAAATAAATCTTGAAAAACAGAAACTCAACAGAAAAAAGAAAAACAACGAAATAAAGGAATTTCCTTAAGACATCAATAAAATCAGTCACTTTTGGAGGGAGGTGACCCAGGGCAGTATGCAACAAAGTTTATAAGACAAGGAAGCTCTAGAGATCTGCTATACAACACTGCAAATACAGTTTAACACTACTCAACTATAAGCTTAAGAATGTAAAGGTGGTAACTAAACAACACAACACACGCCTATAGCCAGGAAAAAAACAAATGATTAATTAATATCAAACACAGAAGAAACTCCATATGCATTTAAATGATAATTTAAAAAACAAAACACAACTGGGAACAGTGCTGTCTGATATTCAGGGAAACATTGACGGAATTGACCCGTTTCCTGCGACAAGCTGTCAAGACTCACAGAGGAAATAAATAGATGACCTCAATAGGTCCACATCTGGAAAAGAAAATGTGTCAAAGATTTTCTGAGTCTTCCAAAATAGAGAGCACCAGGTCCTGGTGAATTCTAATGAGAATTTAAGGGAGGAAATCTATCAACTCTCTCCTATCTTTTCCAAAAGACAGGAACAGAGACTAGTTCCTAACTCATTCTGAGGAATGCAATACAAAACACCAAAATTGAACAATGACACTTACAGGCAAAGAAAATTACAGACCATTCTCTCCTAAGTTGGGGAAAATAAAGTATTATCAAATCAAATCTAACAATGTATAAAAAGAATTATACTGGGATTTATTAAAGACACGCAAAGCTGGCTCAACACTCAAACACCAATTCATGTAATCTGTTATAAATAACAGGCCACTGCAAAGGGGACGGTACAAGTTGGTGCACATCTACATAACTGTAAATGGTTACCCAGTTATTCACACTGCTGCCTTCTAGAGTCCACGATCTACAATCAAGAGAGACGGACCCTGAACAAGTTGCCACAAGTCTGTACTTCAGGGTTCACCTAGAGTCCTATAAGCAGGATGGTGATGCACTGTCTAGGCTAAAGCAAGCACTCAGGCAGGGTACTCGATGATGGTCCTCAAGCAAAGAAAAAGTGCTGCATAGCCGCCTTTAATCCCAGCACTCGGGAGGCAGAGGCAGGCGGATCTCTGTGAGTTCTAGGCCAGCCTGGTCTACAAAGCAAGTCCAGGGCAGCCAGAGCTGTTATACAGAGAAACCCTGTCTCGAAAAAAAAGAAAAGAAAAAAGAAAAAGTGCTGCATTGTAAAGAAAGGGGAAAAACCTCAGGGTCCACTACTAGTTGGGGAAGAGCTAAGACTTAGAATATGATTCTGGTTTCCCTCATCAGTGAGTGAAAATAAAGTACACAAGTAGGTGTGCTGTCAGCAAGTCAACAGTATTGGGGGTGGTGGAAAGCTGAAGCAAGAAGATTGTCAAGGAGTTTAAAGCTAGCCTGGGCTACATAGTAAGGATGCAGGACAGCCTGGGCTATATAGCAAGACTGTTAAAACAAATGAAATATAAATAAATATAAAAGTAGAAGAAGACAAGAAAGACATGAATGCCTAAGAATGAATCTCTTGAGGCTTGGAATAATGGCAGCATTAAGGAGGGAGAGGCAAGAGGATGTCAGCAAGTTTAAGGATGGCCTAGTCCACACAGCAAATTCTAGGCCAACTGGGCTATATAGTGACAGTCTGCCATAAATAAGAAAACAACGAGCATCAGCCAAAAACAAACAAAAAGCCAAAAATAACACCTTGGGTGCTGAACCCTAATGTGTAGGACAGGGAAGAGTTAAGGGCTAATACAGTTCGTGTACAAAGACACAATGGGGCATCCGGAGAAATCAAAGAGAGCAGCAGGCTCGAAATACACCGGCAGTCCATTCTTAGTGAAGCCCTGGGGTCAGTCTCAACAGCACACAAGAAAAAAGCAGGAGTAAGATGCACAAATACCCTAGAGTGTGACCTTTCTCTAAATATGTTTAAGATTTGGGCTCCATGCTCTTTAAGAACCCCAATGGTGGGCAGGTGGTGGTAATCCCAGCACTCAGGAGTCAGAGGCAGAAGGATCTCTGTGAGTTCAAGGATGGCCTGGTCTACAGAGCAAGTTCCAAGACAGAACAGGCTACACAGAGAAACACTATGCCAAATAATCAAAACAAACAAACTAAACATTAAACACAGTATTTTTCAAAAGTCAAGCACTTGAAATTCAGTACACACATAACCCTGACCAATAAATAAATGTTAGAAGATTTCTAAAATAATGATATACAAAAACTTAATTCTGCCTTTCAAATATGATAACCGTTCACAGATTAGTCAGTCTATAAAAAATGATTAGCCTTTCAACTTTGTAATTTCTTTCGTGATTTCCAGGATTCTTAACATTTCTAGGTTAGTTCAGAGTCTTAGAGGGCTAGTACTTACAGGGACGTTGAGTGCATACTGCAGTCCTTGAGGAAGTCGCTCGTGTGTTTCCATCTGTTCTTCATCATTTTTCACTGTCTCCTCATGGACCATGAGTTCATCGTGGGATATCATGTCCTGTTGTCTCAGTTCACTCTCTTGTAAAACTTCATCTGCAGCAAGGATCTCCTGGTGAGGCAGGCTTCGATCTTGAAGTACTGAGTCCTGCAGTTCTCCAGATACAGCGGACTGCGCAGACACTCCGCCCATCACAACCATTGCCCTGGAAGACTGCATTTCGTCTATGCCGCCACATTTAAGAAACAATCCTTCCAGTTTGTCGTCAATGTTCATGCTTAAGTATAACTGCCTAGAAAGACCAAGTTTGGCAACAAAGCATAACAAATTAGTTTATATGTCTAGCTTGGTAGGTTTTTATTGCAAATTATAAAAGGTACACATTCAAATAGGAAAATTTTTATTCATCTATGTCATATAATTACCAAGATTGACTTCCAGAGGCTAGAAAAGTAAAACAAGTTTTCATTCATTTTGAAATTAAGGCATAATCCTAATCTATTTCATTACTGAAAATGAACTTTACACAAAACAGATTAGAGGAAGTATTTGTAGCTTCAGTTTTACAACTTTCAAATTTCGACATATTATAGTGTCGTAAAATTTAAAACGATGAGCTTAGTAAAACATAACCCAACAGCGAAGACTACCACACAAACCACTAATGCAAATAAAGATCCCTATAAATCCTAAGAGGCTATGACACCGCTGTTTAGTATAGTGTTGGCAGCATGAACATAGAGTCCTCAGCTCAGTATCCCAGGACTACATAAACCAGGTATGGTTCACACACATGCCTGCAAGCCCAGCACTGTGGAGGTAGGAATGCTGCTGCAAGCTGAAGGACATGAGACTACACAGAAAGAATGTAACCCTCAGTCCCCATGTGAAAACTTACAACAGTAAGAGCCCTGTGCTTTGGTCTCAGTGACCTCCTTTCTGAAGACAGTGCTGAAGATCACCTTTGGTTTCGTGATATAAGACCAAACTGTACGTTAAATTCCAATCACTACTAAAATCAAAATACCGTTCATTTACTAAGAATATCATCAAGGGAATGAATGACCTTTCCTAAAATGAACACTTCACAGACCTTTATAAACAGCAGAGTAAACAAAAGTCTAATTCAGAATTGCTTTACTTGCCTTCCCAGGTACCAGACATTATCTGTCTAGAAGACACATGACCAAAGAACAACATTTGATTTCACTTTTCAAAAATCTTCACACAGCAAACAAACTATTAAAGGTCAAGTGTTTTAAACATATTCCCAAACAGCTGTTATCTTCAAATTCTGTTTTACACATTTCTTAGAGAATAAGCTATTCTACAACTAAGTAAATGTTGTTAAAGGGGCTAAAAGTTTATTATTCTACTCAGTTCTTTGGAAGTCCTTGCAAACTATGTATGCTGTTTCTAAACTACCTATTGTTTTCTCAAAAAATGTGAAAGGCCCTCAACTTTTACACATATACAAGAGACCCTTTACTGCATCTACTGCTGTCACATATACCATTATTAAAAAAAAAAGCTGGGCATGGTGGCGCACGCCTTTAATCCCAGAACTTGGGAAGCAGAGGCAAGCAGATTTCTGAGTTCAAGGCCAGACTGCTCTACAGAGCAATTTCCAGGAGCTAAGGCTACACAGAGAAATCGTGTCTCTGAAAAAACAAACAAAAAAATCTCGTGAGTTTTGGAGAATATGAAAGATGTTTTCAAAAAACAAAACAGACCTGGGCTGGAAAGATTGCTCAGAGGTTAAGAGCACTGGCTGCTCTTCCAGAGGTCCTGAGTTCAATTCCCAGCAACTGTCACATGGTGGCTCATAACCCTCTCTAATGGGATATGGTGTCCTCTTTTGGCCTGCAGGCATACATGAAGACAGAACACTGTATACATAATAAATAAATCTTTTTAATAAAAAAAAAAGACCACTTAAGTAAGTGGCTTAGGGGAAACTCAGTTTTCTTTTTATGTGTTTCATCAATAAAAAGTATCCAGTTGATTCACTACTCAGTCCAAAGCTTTCCTACAGAAGAGGGTAATAGGGTCTTAAGTGCCACCGTTTTGATCAACAATTGAAAACTACATTCCTGTACTTGTATGGGGGGGGTGAACAAACTAATGAAATATAACATCAAGTTTAACAGTAAGAATTAAGATGCACTTTAGAAACAAGAAATATTTGGGGTGGGAGAAGCACCAAAGTATTCAGTAAGGGTCTTAGAACAGGAAATAGCATGCTTCAAACAGAGAGTAAATTAGAAGAGAAACAGTTCAAATAAAAAAATGGACCTGGCCTCTCCAAAAATCCTTCTGAAAACAATTATACGCCAAGATGAAAAGATTCTTCCTTCTCACTCATGGACGTCTGTTGGGCACAGTTTTCCTGCAATATCGGAAAACACTTCAGCATCATATCACTTCTCAGACTTTAAAGTAAGCCTGGAACTGTCTATCAAACGAAAAGGTGTGTACTCTTGACCTAGCATTGGGTTTGACTATGAATTGCTCCCCAGCCCCAAGAGGTTTATTTATTAAAAGGTTGCCACCTCGATGGGGGTGGTATTTAGGAAGGTTCTAGAAACTTTTAAAGCAGTGGGACCTAGCTGGAAGAAGCAGATCATGGGGCTGGGTCTTTGGGGAACAGTATCCTTGTCTTTCTCTACTTCCTATCTTCCAAACATTCCTGTGTTGTTTTGCCCAAGACCATAACTTTTTCCTCCTTTTAAGACATTTTGTCAGGTATTTGATTTAAATGGTCAAGAGTAACTAGCATACCTACCCTACCTGACTGCTAGGGAGAAGAGAGATAGTCAAGCCTGTTTCTATTCACAGAAACCCACCTAAGATTCACACAGAGCAGTGTTTGCTGCAACCTTTCAACGGAAAACCCCAGCCCAAGCTTCCAGTGACCAAGACTTGGGCACGGCCATCACACAACAGAATGCCTACCCTGTTAAATAGAATGAAATTAGCTGTCTATGATGGTCCCATAGGAGAAAATAATCAAAGTTAAGGGGACTTGATAGGTAGCATTTTACATGCATGCATTTTTCAAGAATAAATAATTCTGATCAATTGTTATCATGGGGATTTTTTTTTTTCCTATAAAGAAACGACAAGCCGGGTGGTGGTGGCGCACGCCTTTAATCCCAGCACTTGGGAGGCAGAGGCAGGCGGATCACTGTGAGTTCGAGGCCAGCCTGGTCTACAAAGTGAGTCCAGGACAGCCAAGGATACACAGAGAAACCCTGTCTCGAAAAACCAAAAAAAAAAAAAAGAAACAACAGTGAAAATTTTGGAAAATGAACTAATACAGAATCCATAGGAAAAGACTAGTCATGGACCTCTGTTTCAAACCATGCATTAGTTTTCTGTTTGGAGTTTTGATCCAGTGCTGGGGTCAGTGTAACAGACCCCTGCTGCAGTTGCATTTAGGTTTTGAAAATACAGTGAGGTAGCACAAAAAAGCTCTGTCTAAAATCTACACTTGTCCTGTTCTCTTCCCTCATAGGCTTGTACAGATAGAGCTCTCCATCCCTTCCTCCCTGTGTGTGTGTGTCTTACTGACAACTACTTGGCTCATCTGCATAGCAATCATCTTTACTGTAGCAGTTTAGGTAACTTCATAGTCATTTAAAGCTACAGGAAGCAGTTTTTAAAAATGTAAATTAGCAGCCACCACTCTCCATTGTCTTCGGGAAGAGAGAAGCTGACTCTCACTATCCTATTCTAACTTAATATTCAGAGGAAACAGCGAAAAGTACTTAGAAATTAAGTGTAAGGAAGCTTTGAGTCAGGGCTTTTATTAAAGAATTAAAATGTAAGGGGTTGGTTTGGTTTGGTTTGGTAGTTGTTTTGAGACAGGGTGTCTCCGTCTAACAGCCCTGGTTGTCTTGGAACTTGCTCTATAGACCAGACTGGCCTCGAACTCACAGAGATCCACCTGTCTCTGCTTCCTGAGTGCTGGGATTGAAAGCATGTACCACCATTCCTGGCTAAAAGTTAAGTCTTTAATACAAGCACTTGTCACAATTACTTGTAAGACTCAGGGAATCTGGGGGCTTGGCATCAGAAGTTAAGACAAGTGTCACATACAGACAAGCTGAGTATTACTATTCATTTTTAAACAATTACACAAGACATTAAATACTTAATAAAGTTTTTTTTCTCTTTTTTTGAGACAGGGTTTCTCTGTGTAACAAAGCCCTGGCTGTCCTGGACTCACTTTGTAAACCAGGCTGGCCTTGAACTCAGAGAGATCTGCCTGCCTCTGCCTACCAAGTGCTGGGATTAAAGGTGTGCGCCACCACACCTGGACCTTAATAAAGTTTTTAATGGAGTTTTATGCAATCAATGTGAAAAATATCTTTCTAAAGTCATGAATAGATTTGTTTCTATATTATAAATTACGGCATTGACCTAGAGAGGAAGGACAACTACTCTGTTGACAACTAATGTATGTGATGATTTACTAGGTATAAAACACCAGGCTGTTTTATATATATATATACACACACACACACACACACACACACATCCCCCATATTTATGTAGATAGATAAATAGATATAATCTATACATATAACATTGTTATATAGGTTACCTTACTCAGTACTTTTAATAACCTTGAAGACAGTAATCCTCATTTAACAAAGAACTCAGGCTTACTTGTGGTCACACAACTAGGAAATAAACTGGAATTCTTAGTATGTTTTAACTGGAATAAAACTTCTCTGATTCAATGCACTTTTTACTATATCAAGTCACTTCCAGACCCAGAAAGGCTCATTCTTTGTTCACTACCTAATAAGGCTAACTCCATCACCAGTACTCAGCTTTGCAAAGACATCAGTCCTGAGCACCCTCGCCTCATGGCTCACATAACAACTAACTGAGTAAAAAGATCCATTTCTACATTTTTCATTTTCCAGTTTCCATTTATTAGTCATACCTCAGTGGACTTTATTTATTATGTAAATATATATCCTCTTAAAACTACCTTCCTTACTTCCCTTTTTTCTTCAAATCATAATGAAGACAATCTCTCCCGTATTTTTCTAAACATAATTGGAATTTTTCAATTCCAATATGTTGCTGATAAAGAGCAATACTAAAAATATACATATGCTAATATATGTATGGTGGCACACACCTTTAATCCCAGCACTCAGGAGGCAGAGGCAGGCGGATCTCTATGAGTTCCAAGGCCAGCCTGGTCTACAAAGTGAGTCCAGGACAGCCAGGGCTATTTCACAGAGAGATAGACAGACAGACAGACAGACAGACAGACAGACAGAGAGAGAGAGAGAGATAGATGATAGGTAGATAGACAGATAGACAGATAGATGGATGGAATATTAGTTTGAGAAGTACGACTATTGAGCAGCCAGCTGTCTGCAGTACTGCCTAACTATAATCCGAGCACATGGGATACAGAGCAAGATGACCAGTGCAAGTTTAGTGTCAGTCTGGTCAATATAGCAAGACCCTGTCTCTCAAAACAAACAAACAAAATGCATGTGTGGGGGGTATGCTGGGGGGATGACGTGTATACATACATATAAGTCTCACATATCACACTTGGTGAAATGAAGAAACCCCTATAATATCAGAACGAACCTTTACCCAGTTTCCACTTCATTCCTAAGAAGTTTGCTATACTCTCACAGGCTTCAAAATACAATTTGGATCTACTCAAAATTGTTTGCCTCACTGAAAAATAATGTATTTCTTGTCTAGGCATAGTCTATATTCAGGCACATCTCAGATATGTCTTTGTTTTTTAATTTTGTTTTTTTGAGACAAAGTCTTCACTCTGCAACCCAGTTTGGCCCTGAACTCATAGTGATCCTCCTGCCTTATCCTTCCAAGCACTGAAATTACAGGCATGACACCGTGCCCAACTCTCAGATGTATCTTTGTATAAACACCATTTTGCATATTACAGTCTTTCCTGAAAGATTGTAATATTTTTAAGTGCTAGTCTTTCAAAACAGCTTAGTAAGAGCCATGTTCACAATGGCAACAAGACAAATAGTCTTTCCAATCAGACAGCAGCAACAGAAGGTATTGAAGTAATAAACATAATTTAACAGCTATTAATTAAAACAAATTTTTTTTGAGACAGGGTTTCTCTGTGTAGCCTTGGCTGCCCTGGACTCACTTTGTAGACCAGGCTGGCCTTGAACTCACAGAGATCCACCTGCCTCTGCCTCTCGAGTGCTGGGATTAAAGGTTTGTGCCACCACGCATAGCTGCTTAATTAAATTATTAATTAGAGATTTCCCAGGATTAAGTTCTCCATTTTGTAAATATAACGAGTTAGATAAAACTAATCATTTTAAACCATAAAAAAATAATCTATAAATATTTAAGGAAAGTTAACAGACATTACTACATAACAGGAAAATCATTCAAAACCTAGAATCTAAGTACATAATATACTCCAAATATTTACCAAAATGTCTTCTAAAATGACACAAGCAAACAGTGGCGCTGAGATATTAAAACACTGCATTTCTGTCAACTCAAACTGTTTAAGAAACAGGTTTAATTTATCTTTATCAGATGAGAAGGATGTGGTTGTTGGGGCCACACACCAAGCAAGTACACTGGACCTGGTTTCAATGTTCACTGCTTTTGGTGCCAGCATAAACACAAACTACTAATTCCATCATTTTATGTAGCACAGATAAAGAAAAACTCCTTAAGCTTTGCTAGGTACAACGAGTGTTGTAAATGTTTAATGCCTAATACTTTGCTTAATATGCTGGATCACTGACCAGTATTTGTCTAAGAGCAGAAAGGTGTTAACTACTTAAATCATTACAGCTGTTACTGTTTTTAGTAAAATTAAATCTGACACAAACTCTAATGTGACAGACAGCTAGTTACCCAATACCCACACCCAAAATCTATTGTCTTCTATCTAGCAATAAGAATAAATTCTGTGTTGGGACTGGAAAGATGGCTCAGTGGTTAAAAACACTTGCTGGCCCAGGCAGATCTTTGTGAGTTCAAGGCCAGTCTGGTCTACAAAGTGAATCCAGACAGTCAAGGATACAGAGAAACCCTCTCTCAAAAAAACAAGAAAGAAAACAGTTGCTGCTCTTTGAGCACCTGGGTTTTATCCCCAGCACCTACATGGCAGCTCACAATCATGTGTAACTCCAGTTCCAGGGTGTCCAACATCATCTTCTGAGCTCTGTGGACACCAGGAATGCACAAGGTGCATGTACATACACACAGGCAAAACACCCATAACAATAAATAACAATAAAAGAAAACTCCAAATTTTATGGGACACATAGCTAGCTGCCTAGGTAACACTTATTACCCCAGCATCTGTTATAAGTGGTGGTCCAATAACCATCATATAGATAGAAGAAATACACACAATTCCTTAAAAAGCAAAGTAAGCTGGGCGTGGTGGCGCACACCTTTAATCCCAGTGCTCGGGAGGCAGAGGCAGGCGGATCTCTGTGAGTTCAAGGCCAGCCTGGTCTACAGAGTGAGTCCAGGGCAGTCAGGGCTACACAGAGAAACCCTGTCTCGAAAACAAACAAAGAAAGCAAAGTAAAATAAAGCTGGAGAGATGGCTCTGTGGTTAAAATCACTGACTGATCTTTCAGGGAATCTGGTTTCAATTCCCAGCAGACATACATCAGCTTACAACTAGGAAATCTGATGCCCTCTCCTGACCTCTGCAGGCACCAGGCATGCACATGGTATACAGATATACATGCAGGCAAAATACTCATATACACAAAATAAAATAATAAATTGTATACAAAATGCAAAGTATTCTTCTGTTTCCTTCTCTCCACTGACAGGCACTATAATAACCACACTCAACAACAAGCTAATGTTAATCTAAATCTAAATATTAATAATAGACGCTGGAGAGACGCTTCAGGGATTAAGAACATTTGCTGCTGTTACAGAAAATCTAGGCTGGATTCCCAGCACCCACGGGGAGGCTGACAACCACTTGTGGCTCTGGTTTCAAGGGATCTCTTACCCTCTTCTGGCCTCTATGGGCACTATATGCACATGGTGCACATACACACAAGCAGTCAAAAAATGTTCATATACAGCTAAAACAACAATGTCTTTAAAAGGTGCTTTTATGCTGGGTGTGGTGTCGCACACCTTTGATCCCAGCACTCAGGAGGCAAAGGCAGGCTGGTCTCTGTGAGTTCAAGGCTAGTATGGTCTATAGAGTGACTCTAAGACAGTCAGAGCTATGCAGAAAAACCCTGTCTCAAAAAACCAAAAAAAAAAAAAAAAAAGTGTTTTTAAATATTCAGAATAGGATGGACTGAGGGTATAACTCAGTGACAGAGTATATAATACACTTAGAATGAACAATGCTCTAAGTTCAATTATCCTCAACAACCTCACTCTACCCAACTCCCCAAAGAAAGAACAGCAATGCCAACAAAGGTGTCCAGGAGCATCACAATTGTGGAACCTCCATACGACAATGAGATAAGCTTTCAGATAGATAAAAACATTATTTCTACAATTATAAGCCACCTATCACAGTAGCCAATTCTACATACTGATACATCAGACTGCTTATTTTACTCCAGGTAAACATACAACATGTACTCATTTAGAGTACTGTTATACTGTTATCTTTGTTTCCCCCTTTTGGTGTAATAAAACACTCAGGCAAAAGCAACTCAAGACAAAAGGGGCTTATTCTGGCTCACAGTTCAAAGTGGGAAGTGAAGGCCGCAGACACTTCAGTATACTAATCACACTGCACCACAGTCCCGCAGTGAGCAGTGCACACAGCCCAGCAGGGCACAGCTTTCCTTGCTGCACTTAAAACAGTCAAGGATTCCCTGTTGACAGCATGGCCCCATCTACAGCTGTGATGAGTCTCCCCACATCAACTAATCCCTCAGCCAGCCTCAGAGTGAACCTGACCTTTATCTGGATAACCCCTTACTGGGAAGCCAGGAGGCTTAGCTCCTAGACAATTCTAGATCCTAACAGATTGACAATATTAAACATCACTTACATATCTACCACTGTTTCAAAAACTATATGGCAGATAAAATTATATTAATAGTTTAACTTTCTTCAAGTATAAAAAGTTTCTCATAGCCAGATATGGTGGTACACGCCTTTAATCCCAGGACTCAGGAGGCAGAGACAGGTGGATCTCTGTGAGTTCAAGGCCAGTCTGGTCTACAGAGTAAGTCCAAGACATCCAGATCTGTTATACAGAGAAATCCTGTCTTGGAAAATTCTTTTTTTTGAGACAGGGTTTCTTTGTGTAGCCCTTGCTATCCTGGACACACTATGCAGACCAGGCTGGCCTTGAACTCTTGGAGATCCGTCTGCCTCTACCTCCCAAGTGTTAGGATTAAAGGAGTGCACCACCATGCCCGGCCACTTTTTTTTTTTCTCTAGACAGTCTAGGAAATGTAATGTTGAGCTGGTGAGATAAAAGTATAATCTTTGTTAAGGATGATTAACCAAGGGAACAACTACTATTTATCATTATACAACATATTAATCAATTTCATCCTAAAATTTCTAAAGAAGCCAGGCATAGTGTCACACACCTTGAATCCCAGCACTTGCAAACCAGAGGCAGGCAGATCTCTGAGTTTGAGGCCAGCCTGGTCTACAGAGTTAGCTCCAGGACAGCCAGGGCTATATGGAGAAACCCTGTCTCAAAAAACAAAATAAGAAAGAATAAATATATAAATAAATGTGTCCTCCAAATATAAAAATCCAACTGAAACTATTATACAAATTCAACATGAAATCTACCATCCAACAAAAAATGTCTATATATATTTGAAAAATTTTACTTCTTCAACACAGCTGGTTTAAGTGGTCACTCAAAACTCTTGCCCAGTCCAAAACTGTGTATCAGTGACCAACACAGCTAGAACAGTTACCTCAAACTGTGTGTTGTTTATATTCATGACTTAATTAAAGCACAGTTTAATAAAATATACTTTTTCAAGATTATGAGAAATAAAGTTACCTGAGGCTGAAGTAAAAATGAAGACTCAAGGAAGGGAATGCTGTTGAGTTGAGAAGGAAATCATGGTTGAGTTTCTACCTTTCACAGGCTCCAGAAACTCTCAAGATCCTCTCAGTCACTTGTGCCATCCAAGTCCTAAAGTAGAATGCATACACAATAAGCAAAACATATCACACTGGAGAGGGGAAGACACTGTAACACAACATGCACGATCTGCGTGAGCGCTGAAGAGATGTCCGCGAATCTGGGCCGCCGCCACTGCAGCGACGGGAGTGCACTGAGTTGGTTTTAGGGATGAAATGGAGAAAATACAGTAGTGGCAGATAGAAAATGAGAAGCAACCCTGGTTTTTAAGAAAATCTGCCACCAGACATGGTGGCACATGCCTTTAATCCCAGCACTCGGGAGGCAGAGGCATGCAGATCTCTGTGAGTTCAAGGTCAGCCTCGAGACAGACAAAAACATTTCAAAAAACAAAAAAAAAAGAAAGAAAATCTGCTTTTGGGGGCCAGAATGATGGCGCAACAGTTCAAGATGCATGTTGCCCAATATGATGACCTGAGTTTGATTCCTGGGACCAACAAGGAGGAAGGAGGGGACTGATTCCGGCAAGCTGTCCTCGGACCTCTACAAGTTCTCTGTTCTCCCCCACGTGTTCTGTGAACGAGTGAGGCAAGTGGGTGGATGGATGGATGGATGGATGGATGGACCAACGGACAAATGGATGGATAAGATTTTAGGCCAGGGCTGGAGAAATGGCTCAGGAGTTAAGAGCACTGGCTGCTCTTTCAGATGATCCAGGTTCAGTTCCCAGCACCCACATGGCAGCTCAAAACTGTCTGAAAATCCAGTTCCAGAGGATCTAACACCCTCACAGACATACATGCAGTCAAAACACCAATGTTAATTAATTAATTAATTTTAAGGGGGGGTATTTTACGCAAACATAATTTACTAGTCTGTAATCTACAACTCAGATATGAAATATTACATCTAATTTCAGAAGGCTATGGAACTAAAAGATAAGAAAATGGAAAACAAAGGCAATAGTCATATCCCACATTATTAGTTCTGTGGGCTGGTGTGGCGGAGCATGCCTTTAGTCCCAGCATAGAAAGGCAGAGAGAGGCGGGTCTTTGAGTTCTGGGCCAATCTGGTCTACACAGTGAGCTCCAGACCAGCCAAGTCTACATAGTAAAGCCCTCCCCTCCAAAAAATAAATAAATAAAACTAAAGTCTGTGAAGTGAAGAAGCAAACAAGCGGAGATCTCAAAACTAACAAATACAAGTAGTGTGTGTGTTTACAATAGAAAAAAACATTGAAAATCATGTGCAGCAGGGCTTGGTGGCAGGCACCTTTAATCCCAGCACTTTGGAGGCAGAGGCAGGCGGATCTCTGTGTGTTCAAGTTCGAGGCCAAAACGGTCTACAAAGGAACTCCAGGACACCAAGGACTATTACACAGAGAAACCCTGTCTCGAAAAACAAAACAAAAAAGAAAAAGAAAACCATGTGCACATCTACATATAAAAACTTGATCATTAGGGTTATCTTAAATGAAAAAAAAAGCTGACAAAAACATGGAAATAACCATGCAGAAAATGTGCAATATACAAGCTATGTCAATCAACAAGCACAGACTATACACAAGAAAACACTCTGACAACAGCACTTCTGAGAGAAGTATCAAACTAACAATTTATGAGACTTCCTAACCTATGGAGTCCACGGACAGTCTGCATTGGATTTACAAAAAGGCCTATGACTGTGCATGTCTACAATGGCACAAAGGTCACAAGAATAATCTTGCCCACTTAAAGCAAAAGCGGTAATAATTCCCCAGCACTCAGGAAGCAGAAACAGGTGGTCTCTGTGAGTTTGAGGACAGCCCAGTGTACACAGTGAGTTCCAGCCTTGCCAGAGCTACAGTGAGGCCTGTTACAACACACAAAGGATAAACTTTCGAAACTTCTATGAGCATCTGAAAGGTAAAAGACAAATCTATTCATTCTTAGTATTCCACTCCTAAATTTTCCTGGATATTTATGCTTATTTATTTTTCCTAACAAAACATGTACAAAATAAAATGAGCCCTCTGCAACAGGACTGTTATCACACATAAACAATAAGAAAAATAACAACCACATGAAGTGAGAGGAATGATAATCAAAACTTGCAATCTTATACGTGTATAACATAGGGCATGTAAATACCCATTTCAACAGTCATAAGATACTGAAAAATACCAGAAAATGCTACTGGGTCACTAGTAGAGTACTTGCATGGTATGTGTGAGACGTAGGTTCAGTCCCTAGTATAGCCCAGAAAAAGGTAACAGAGGCCAGGTGTGGTGGTACACATCTTTAACTCCAGCACTTGGGAGGCAGGGGCAGGCAGATAGATCTCCATGAGTTCAAGATCAGCCTGGTCTTGTGCCAGTACCAAGACAGCAAGGGCTACATAGAGAGATTCTGTTTTTAAAAAGCAATACAGGGGCTGGAGAGATGGCCCATGGTTAAGAGCACTGACTTGCTCTTCCAAAGGACCCAGGTTCAAATCCCAGCACATGGCAGTTCACAGCTGTCTGTAATTGCCAGGTGTGGTGGCACATGCCTTTAATCCCAGCACTCAGGGGACAGAGGCAGGTGGATCTCTGTGAGTTCAAGGCCAGCCTGGTCTACAGAGTGAGTTCCAGGACAGCCAGGCATGGCAGCGTATGCCTTTAATCCCAGCACTTGGAAGGCAGAGGCAGGCAGATCTCTGAGTTCAAGGCTAGCCTGGTCTACAAAGACAGCCAGGGCTACACAGAAAAACAAAACAAAACAAAAAAAGCAATAAGGAAGGAAGGAAGGAGAGGGAGGGCAGGCAGGCATATACTCATGAAAAGCAACAGGCAATATAAAGTGTTTCTAAGTATTTTCATGGATTAGTTTAAACCAAGATTTCAAAACATTTATTATGTTACAAACTCAACTCATGTTTCAACTTTGTTTTAATTATGAAAACAATCAGCTAGTAAGTAAAATTCTCAATAAAGGGAGAAATTATTTCAAAGAACCTATGGAAATTTGGGAATTGAAGATAATGGTTATTGAAATGCAAAACTCTATGCCAAGTATTCAAAACCAAAATCACAACTGCAAAAAACAATCAGTAGCCTTAAATGTTTACCTACAGATATTACCCAATTAGGGCTGCCCAGATTGTTCAGTGAGTAGGGGTGCTTACTGTCAAGCCTGGTGACCTGAGAGGAAGGAGAAAGCCAACTCCTACAAATTGGAATCTGTTTTCCACACATGCACATATACAAGAATAAATGTAGTAAGTTAATCTTTACTGAAAAAGAAAGTTAATCAATTAAATACAGAGAAAGCTAAAAAGAGAGCTCCAGAAATATGTAAACCAACAACCTGCTTACCAGTATTTAATATGATGAAAGAGAAAAAGAAGCAATATCTAATAAAACAGAAACCAAATATTTCCCAAATCTGACTATTTAAAAAAAAAAATAAGCTTATGAATTCAAGAAGCTCAATGAACTTCTATTGCAATAATACAAAAAGGCCTATTCCTGGATCCATCAAAATAAAACTATCGAAAGCAAACACAAGGAGAAAAAGATCCCGAGAGGGAGGAAAAAGGCAGTATGTGCTAGAAAGCACTGTTCTAATATTATTTATAATTTGAATTGTTTAAAATCTGAATTTATGAGCTGATGGTAGCATACACGCCTTTAATCCCAGCACTTGGGAGGCAGAGGAAAGCAGAATTCTATGAGTTCCAGGCCAACCTGTTCTACATAGTGAGTTCCAGGCTAGCCAGGGTTACACAGTAAAACCCCATCTCAAAAAATAAATCAAACTTAAATCTGAACTTACGCATATCCTTATATAAACAACAAATGCAGAGATCCAGCACTACATTTTCCAGATGTACAGCCAACTATCCCAAGTTATTTACTAGCTTGCCTGTTCTGTTCATTTGTTTTTTAAAAATGAGCCTTTCTTTCCATGTTTCTCAAATAAAGCTAGCTGAGTTGGGGGCTTTGGAGAGATCAAAGAGACAAAATCCCATCTCCTCACCTGACTCCTCCAACTGTTCCTTACCTTTCTTTGCTTTGGCTAGGGCCCAGCAGCAGTTGTGGCAACAGCAGCAAACGCAGATTCATCAGCCAAGGAGGCCTTGTAGATTATTTTCTTTTCTACTTTTGTTTTCTTAGTTTGGTTGGTTGGTTGGTTTTTCAAGACAGGATTTCTCTGTATAACAGCTCTGACTGTCCTGGACTCGCTTTGTAGACCAGGCTGGCCTCAAACTCACAGTGATCCGCCTGCCTCTGCCTCCCAAGTGCTGGGATTAAAGGCGTGCACCACCACCACCCGGCCTTTTCTCCATTTTTAAAACATCAACTTATCATTTATTAAATTTTCTATTTTTTTTTCGAGACATGGTCTCAAATTTACGATATGCCCAAAACTAGCCTTGACCTCTTGCCCCTGCCTCCACCTCCCAAGTGCTGGGCATACAGATGTACATTGTGGTATGTGGCCCATTTACTGCATTTTCTGTGAACATACTTCTATAACTTATTATTGGCTTTTTAAGGATCACAGTTCACTAAATCTAAAACTACTAGTATTACACACACTATTTTATATCACTGAGAGAAAAAGAATGTCAAATTAGGACAAGTTAGGCACTTGGGTCAATCACAGAAATTACAATGTAGAGGGAAAGGAATAGTCATATAGTCAAGGGTGATAATCAAATTCATGCAGAAATCTCCATTCTACATTTATCACAGCCAAGAAGAATAAGAAATATCTAACAATTTAGGGGAAAAAATTAACTTCTGTAGGAATGAAACAAAATCACAATTTTTAAAAAAGCAAATAATAAGTGAAAATAATTTTCCTAACCTAATGACAAGGATCCTAACCCTACTATACAAATATACAAAAAGAAAAAAAAAAGTATAAAGGGACCAAAAGTCACACAGACAAGCAAATCATCTGTTGGTGTTGTCAAACAGGTACTCGGTCTGATAGCTACTGAAGCTGGGCACACCGTGGAGAGATGCACACTCATCTACACTGTCATCCACCACTCTGGCCCAGTAATTATTCCCTTAGAAATTTAAGCAGTAGATGGTGGAGAGATGACTGAGAAGTTAAAAATGTTTACTCCAAAACAAGAGTTTAGCACCCACACAAGCCAAGAACCCCTGCTTTAAGGGTGTGAGACATAGCGGCTTAATAAAATAAACAAAAACAAACAAACCCTAGGTTCAGGGGAAGACCCCTACCTCAGAGGAAAAAGGGAGTGATAAAGAGAAATACAAATTGTCCTCCTCTGGCCTCTGGACTTGTATGTAGAAACACAAACATCTGCAAGCTAGTGTGAACATACACTCATACAGACAGAAACATACAAATGAAAAGAATGTTTACAAGAGGAATTTAAACTGTAGGTACACTTCAAAATGTGTGTGATGGTATTTCCAAGTACTACATGAAAAACTCTAAAAACTTAAATATCTACAAATAAGTGGCTAATTAAAACAATCATGAAGCTAATCCCAGCACTTGGGAGGCAGAGGCAGGAGGATCGCTGTATGTTCAAGGCCAGCCTGGTCTACAGAGTGAGTCCAGGACAGCCAGGGCTACACAGAGAAACCCTGTCTTGAAAAACCAAAAAAAAAAAAAAAAAATCATGGAGCTGGGCATGGTGGCGCAGGCCTTTAATCCCAGCACTGTCTTGAAAAACCTTAAAAAAAAAAAAAAATCATGGAATATACAATACTAAGAAGTATGGTAAGGAATGATATGTCAAAATATGAGCTTATTTAAAATGCACACTGAAATACAACAGATATAAAATCTGTCTTTAACCAAAAGTGTAAATATAACCCAATGTGATGGACATGCCTGCAGTCCCAGCACTTGGTGGCTGAGGTAGGAGTATCACAGAAGTCCAAGACCAGCTCAGGCTACAGGATGAGTACGAAAGCAGCACAAGATATGCAGAGTCCTTGTCTTTAAAAAGGAAGTAAGCCGAGCGTGGTGGCGCACACCTTTAATCCCAGCACTCGGGAGGCAGAGGCAGGTGGATTTCTGTGAGTTGGAGGCCAGCTTAGTCTATAAAGAAAGTCCAAGACAGCCATGGCTATTAGAAAGAGAAACCCTTTCTCAAAAAGATAGGTGGGTGAATAGACAGGCAGATGGACAAGAAGTAAATAGGTCCTTCTGTATCCAGAGATATCTGGGAGAATATACAATATTAACACAGAATGGGAGAGGAGACCATTTTTCTGATTGCTTAGTTGTTTGTTTTAACATTGTGACTTTCAGCCAGGTGTGGCGGTGTACATCTTTAATCCCAGCACTTGGGAGGCAGAGGCAGGTGGATCGCTGTGAGTTCAAAGCCAGCCTGGTCTACAAAGTTAGTCCAAGACAGCCAGGGCTACAAAGAGAAACCCTGTCTCAAAAAAACAAAAACAAAAAACATTGTGACTTTCTCTACTGATTATCATGAAACCTAGGCAGTATGTACTATGTTTGTGAGAAGACATGGACAAAGAAGAAAACCATAAAATATAGTCATCAAAACTGGTAATATTTTCAGTCCTCAAGTTCTAAAAGAATTCTCAAAACAAATTTAAAGATTCATAATACAACTTTAAAATTTTTATGTCCATTAATAACTGACATAAGAATACATGTACAGCTCAGCCACAAAACCTTCTACCTACAATTTGTCCTGCCTACATGGTGGGAGTAGCCAACAAATGACTAGTCCAGCTTAAAACCCATGCCACGAGAGGGAGCCCACCCCTGATACTACCTAAAAGGCCAGAAACCAGAATCCGGACAACCCAGATACCTGGGATAGAACCAAACAAGACAAGCAATTAAAAAAAAAAGGTCAATGAAATGATCCCCACTAAGCCTAGCATAATCATCCAGAGAGGCTTCATCCAGGAACTGATGGGAAGGACACAGAGATCCACCCACAGCCAAACATTAAGCAGAGCTCAGAGAATCCTGGGGAAAAGAGGAGGAAGGATCAAAGGAATCAGTGGTCAAAGACACCAAAGAAAGCCCACAGAATCTAATGTGGGCTCGTAGGGGCTCAGAGACTGAACCAACAGTCAGGGAGCCTGCATGGCTCTGGCCTAGGCCTGTATGGTATGGCTGTGTACCTTGGTCACCTTGTGGGACTCCTCACAGTGGGAGCAGGGGCTGTCTCTGACTCTTCTGACTGCTTCTGGGACCCTTTTCTTCACAATGGGTTGCCTCGTCCAGCCTTAATACCAGGGGAGGTGCCCACTCTTAGTGCAACTTGATATGCCATGTTTGGTTGATATGCATTAGAGGCCTACCCTTTTATGAAGAGAAATGAAGGAAGAGTGGATTGGGGGGCGGGAGAGAACTAAGTTCAAGGCCAGCATGGTCTACAGAGCAAGTTCCAGGACAGGCAGGGTTACACAGAGAAACCCTGTCTCAAAAAACAAAAAATAAAAGAATAAGTGTTACTACAAATATATAAATATCCTTATATCTGTTAAATATTTCATTTTCTTTCTTTCATGCTGTCTGACAAAGGCACAGGTTTAATACAAACACCAAGACAGGTTGCAAAAAAAAGGATCAACTGTCCTATCATAAAAAAATACGGTGGGAAAAAAAGAGATGTAGTTAAATGAAAACACAGTGGGCTTCACCTTACAACTCAGCACCATTAATTCTCTTCAGGGTATGGCTAAGCAAAACACATGGCACTCTCACACTGCTCTCTGACATCTGTGTTGTGCATAGGCAGCATGAGGGCACTATCCAGGACGTGAAGGTGTCTGTACAGGCACCGGGATGGCTGTCACCAGGACAGCTGTCACACGGAAGAACTAGCGCTGGATACAGCAATGATGAGTTACCTCTATGCAACGCATCAGGCAAATGCCCATCCCGCCACGTCCCGTCCCTTGGCTGAATTTCCAAGGCACCGATTCTTCTCTTCTATCCTGTAAAAGTATGAAAATACAAGTTAGTAACCCAAAAGAATCGAATTAAACACATTCTTAGAGCTAGGCAAATAGTTCTAACTAAATGTCAAAAATCTAACAATATTCTTTTCATAAGTAGATGCTATTTGATTAAACATATTTCACAACTAATGATTCAACTATAATGGCCCATCAATACTAACTGATTATCAAAGAGGATAAGTTGCACTTTCTCAAATTTCTTTCTAAGGATTAAGATGTCTTTAAAAGTTAGGACAACAATTTTGAATCATTTTAAGCTAGAGAAAGAAGAAACACAAATGTGTTGCTGGTATAAAAAGACTGGCACAAGAAGATCACAAACAAGTTGTGAACTGCCTGGGCTCCTTCAAAAAACTTGTCTCAAAAATAAATAAAAATATAAAATAAAAAATTAAATTAAAAAAAATTATAAAGCCACTGATGCTCTCCAGGTGCTGATTACTTACATGGTACTATTTCGTGATGAAATACTATAATAACACTGCCTCTTGCTGAAATGCCTACATATATTAACAATGTAGTTTTGGGAAAGATGGCTCAGTGTGAAGAGCAATGTTGCTCTGGCACAGGGCCCTAATTCAATTCTCAGCACTCACACTGAGAAGCCTATAACTCTAGCTGCAAGGGATCCAATATCCTCTTCTGGACTCCACTGACACATGACCTATCTGCCCCCACCCCACACACTTAAAATAAAAATGGTGGTTCACACCTATAATCCTAGCATTCAAGAGGCTGAGCTGGGAAGATGTACATCAAGGCCAACCTGAGCTACATAGTGAAATCTAGGCCAGTCAGAGCCGAACAAGATCCTGTCTCAAAATAAATAATAAATGAATGAATGAATGAATGAATGAATGAATGAATAATGAAAATAAAAAGAGGGGAGGGGGGGCCAAGATGGCGGCGACCTACACGGACGCATTTTGAACGCGGCGAAAAAAAGAGCCATAAAAAACACAGAGTTATTGGGCACTGTGCAAAAACCGGAGGGGCTAGACCCCCCTCCCCCCCCCGGAACACTCACAGCTCCCAAGGGACTGTTAAAAGTCCCAGGGTAAGGCTCTCTCCCCATCTCTCGCAGACACGGAAGCCACTAAACCCGGGATTCAGGAACTCCCATTTGGAGAGGCGCCTGGTAAGATCGACCCCAACTCACAGCAGGCAGAATCAGAGGCCACTTGGTGATAGTTCACTAGCCTATTGGACTCCCCAAACCTCAGGTAGAACTTATACCCACTTAAAAAACTTTGCGAGATAGTGGAAGTCTTAGCAAGAAACAAACAGAGGGCTCAGCGGGTGGTCCGCAGCCGCTTGTGAAGTGGAGGGCGGGAGGTTCCGAGAGAGCGCGGGAACACGGGAACACAAAGGCGGGCAGGAGGGGCCGAATCCCGCGCACTCACAGCAGCACACTTGGGAAGGGAGCCCGGCTGGCAGGGCCAAATCCCCGCGAATCCACGGCAGGACAACTGGGGAGAGAGCCAGGCATGGGCGGGGCCAGGGATCCGCGCACCCACGGCTGAGCTGCTGGGGCGAGAGGACCACTCAGGCAGCCGGAGGATCCGGGGGCTTGGTGCTCCCACGGCCGAGCAGCCAGGGAGGGAGACCCGCAGCTGCGCAGACAGGGAGGGAATCAGGCACAGAGGCCAGGCCTGTGGCGAGAAGCCTAGTGAGAAACCAGAAATCAGGACCATAGCTGTATTCTGGAAAATCCAGACATATTAGGTGTGGAGCCAGACCCTGTCAGCCTCCGTGACGACAAACAAAGCCCACAGAATCTGTGCCTGGGCAAACAGGTCCATACCATCAGAACCATTACAGGCTGATAACTCAGAGTGCAACATAGAGAAGTCTGAATTGGGAGCAGTGAAACAATCCCGGTCCATTACTCACAACCTGGGAATAGGCTGCACCAGCTCACAGTGCCTCAGGTGATTAAAACCACAGTAACCCTGAAATCCCCCTGTAAGCAACGACAGATAGCCAAGTAACTCCTCCCCTGCACCAAAGCATCCACTGTGGATCCAAGCACAGAAAACGACAAGAACAGACAGCTAAACGCATCCAATGGCCAAAGGTAAAAAAAAAATAGAAATCAAGGAAATATGACTCCAACAAAGCAGAATTATCCTAGCTCATCAATTCGGATGACCTCACACCAATAGAAACACATGAAAACGTTGACAATTCTGCAGTATGGAAAGTGATAGAGTCCCTGCAAGAAGAACTTAAATCTATGAAGGAATTCAAAGAAGCCACAATTCTACAAGTCAAAACAAGGAACAACACCATTAAAGAGCTCCAAGCCAAGGTGACAGAGCTTGAACAGGAAAAGGAAAAAGCAATGAAAGATTTTCATACAAAAACAAGCAAGCTGGAGAAGGAAATGTACAAAACGAACAAAACCATACAAGACATGAAAATAGAAATAGAAACAATAAAGAAAACACAGTCAGAGTTAAAAGAGGAAGTGGAGAACCAAGGGAAGAGAACAGGAACTACAGATGGGAGTATCAACAATAGGATGCAAGAGATGGAAGACAGGATCTCAGGCATGGAAGATTCAGTGGAAGAAATCAGTACAACATCCAAAGAAAATGAGAAGGCTAAAAAATCTCTCACCCACAACATCCAAGAAATCAAGGACTCAATGAAAAGACAGAACCTAAGAATTATAGGTATAGAGGAAAGAGAGGACTCCCAACTCCAAGGTCCAGGAAATATCTTCAACAAAGTCATAGAGGAAAACTTCCCAAACCTGAAAAAAGAGATGCCAATAAAAATCCAAGAGGCTTACAGAACACCAAACAGATTTGAAGGGGCTGATAGATTAATATAAGTTAGATTTAGTGAATACCTAAGTTTCTGATACAGTCTTTTAATTCGGGGCATGAAGATCAACTTTGCTGTGAGCAATTAGCTTATCAGCTTATGGATGAAGTCAGGTGAAATGAGGGGAGTCTCTTTGGACTGAAAAACAAGGTTGAAGCCAGGTGAAACAAGGAAAGACTTTATGACCTGGCATTGCTTTCAACTGCTAAGTGGGCAGAGCCCAACTTAAGCTGAAGCAGGTGGAACAAGGAGTGATCCTATTTAAGGACAAGTGGATGACGCCAGAGAGGCGCGTGCGTGCTAAGGGCCCCCGATATGAGAGAGCTCCGAGAGTCCTGCTGGAGAAAGTTCTGGTAGACCAATGGCCAGATCTCCCTGAGGCAGAAGGAAGCTGGTGAGCAGAGAAAGCCTCGGCAAGACAGCAAAAGGCCAAGGACTAAACCCTGTGGCTCAGCTTTTGCCTAGAGGGGTTTGACCTGTCCGAACAGTGGCCTGAACGGAACTGTGGCCAGCTTTAAAGACTGAGGCAGAACGGCAGAGTTGCTGATACGAAGGAAGTAAGGTGGCCTACAGACGCTGAGGTCTCCCAGAGAGAAGAAAGCCTCAAGCCTTATTTAAAGTGAGACTTCGATAGCCAATTTACCCTGACGAACCTGCGTCTGAGCTATTCCAGAAAAAGGACTGCTAAGTGCGTTAAAGAGTCTACCCCCGAGACTGG
This sequence comes from Lophiomys imhausi, assembly GCA_907164525.1. Classification (NCBI taxonomy): domain Eukaryota; kingdom Metazoa; phylum Chordata; class Mammalia; order Rodentia; family Muridae; genus Lophiomys; species Lophiomys imhausi. The sequence goes on along the minus strand of CAJQZJ010000531.1, from coordinate 664,103 downwards.
TTTCCTGACGACTGAGGACCTGCCCCAGAGACTGTATCATTCTAAAAGGGTATGAAAGTAGTTGTTATGATTATCAATAGGTTTAGTGGATAGGTTAAAGGGGTTGTAGGAATTTATAGGATTAATAGTTAAGAAATTAATGGTGTTTGTTATAAGTGAATTTAGTAATAAATAAGTGTTAAATAATAATTTAAAAGTTCGTTTACACAGATTAGACCAGAAAAGAAACTCCTCTCACCACATAATAATTGAAACACCAAATGTACAGAACAAAGAAAGAATATTAAAAGCTGTAAGAGAAAAAGGTCAAGTCACATACAATGGCAGACCCATCAGAATTATACCTGGCTTCTCCTCAGAAACTTTAAAAGCTAGAAGGGACTGGTCAGATATACTACAAGTCCTGAGAGATCATAGGTGCCCAGCCAGACTACTTTACCCAGCAAAACTCTCTATCAACATAGATGGAGAAAACAAGATATTCCATGACAAAATCAAATTTAAACAATATCTACCCACAAACCCAGCCCTACAGAAAATCCTGGAAGGAAAATCCCAACCCAGAGAAGAAAACTCCACCCAAGAAAACAAAGGGAATAGAAAACCCCTCAGCAACTAAACCAAAAGAGGCACAGGACCACCACCTATACCAAACTAATGGGAAATAACAACCCCAGGTCACTAATATCCATCAACATCAATGGACTCAACTCCCCAATAAAAAGACATAGGTTTACAGAGTGGATCCGCAAGCAAGACCTTTCCTTATGCTGTATACAAGAGACACATCTAACTACGAAAGATAGACACTGCCTCAGAGTAAAGGGCTGGGAAAAGGTTTTCCAAGCAAATGGACCCAGGAAGCAAGCTGGAGTAGCCATCCTAATATCAAACAAAACAGACTTCCAACTGAAGTTAATGAAGAAAGACAAAGAAGGGCACTATATACTCATTAAAGGGAATATCCATCAAGAGGAAATCTCAATACTGAACATCAATGCCCCAAATACAAAGGCACCTACTTTCGTAAAAGAAACACTTCTAAAACTTAAAGCGCACGTCGATCACAACACATTAGTAGTGGGAGACTTCAACACCCCAATCACAACAATGGACAGATCATCAAGACAGAAGACAGACAAATATTGAGTCTAACAGAGATCATGAAACAAATGGACCTAGCAGATATCTACAAAACGTTTCACCCAAACACAAAGGAATACACCTTTTTCTCAGCACCCCACGGAACCTTCTCCAAAATCGACCACATAGTTGGTCACAAGGGTAGTCTCAATAGATACAAGAAAACTGAAATAACACCTTGTATCTTATCAGACCACCACAGAATAAAGCTGGTCTTCAACAGCAAAAGAATCAACAGAAAGCCTACACACACATGGAAATTGAACAGCTCCTTACTGGTTGAACACTGGGTCAGGGAAGAAATAAAGAAGGAAATCAAAGACTTCTTAAAATCCAACGACAATGAAGACACAACATACCCAAACCTATGGGATACATTGAAAGCTGTGCTACGAGGAAAGTTCATAGCACTAAGTGCTTTCAAAAGGAAAATTATGACAGCTCATATTAGTGAACTAACAGCTAAGCTGGGTGAATTGGAAAAAAAAGAAACAAACACTCCCAAGAAGAGTAGAAGGCAGGAAATCATCAAACTTAGGGCTGAAATCAACAACTTAGAATCAAAAAGAACTATACAAAGAATCAATGAAACCAAGAGTTGGTTCTTTGAGAAAATCAACAAAATAGACAGACCCCTAGCCAAATTAACTAAAAGGCAAAGGGAAAGAACCCAAATCAACAAAATCAGAAATGAAAAGGGAGAAATAACAACAGACATTGAGGAGATCCAGAAAATATTCGGGCATTACTTTAAAAATCTATATTCCACTAAATTTGAAAACCTAAGCGAAATGGACAATTTCCTTGATAAATTCCACCTACCAAAACTAAATCAAAATCAGATTAACAGCTTAAACAGCCCAATAACACCCAAGGAAATAGAAACAGTCATTAATAATCTCCCAACCAAAAAAAGCCCAGGGCCAGATGGCTTTAGCACAGAATTCTACAGGACCTTCAAAGAGGAACTAACACCATTACTTTTCAAACTCTTCCACCACATAGAAACAGAAAGAACACTGCCAAACTCATTCTATGAGGCCACTGTCATTCTGATTCCTAAACCACACAAAGACCCAACAAAGAAAGAGAACTTCAGACAAATCTCCTTCATGAACATAGATGCAAAAATACTTAATAAAATACTAGCAAGAACACATCAAAAGTATCATACACCATGATCAAGTAGGCTTCATCCCTGGAATGCAGGGATGGTTCAATATACGAAAGTCTATCAATGTAATTCACCACATAAACAAGATGAAAGAAAAAAACCACATGATAATCTCGCTAGATGCAGAAAAAGCATTTGACAAAATCCAACACCCCTTCATGCTAAAAGTTCTGGAGAGAACGGGCATACAAGGACCATACCTAGAAATAATAAAGGCAATATACAGCAAGCCAGTACCCAACATCAAATTAAATGGAGAGAAGCTTGAAGCATTTCCTCTAAACTCAGGGACAAGACAAGGATGTCCACTTTCACCATATCTCTTCAATATAGTACTTGAAGTCCTTGCTAGAGCAATAAGACAACTAAAGGAGATCAAAGGGATAAAAATTGGAAATGAAGAAGTCAAATTATCCCTATTCGCAGATGATATGTTAGTATACATAAGCAACCCCAATAACTCCACCAAAGAACTCTTACAGCTGATAAACAACTTCAGCAAGGTGGCTGGATACAAAATTAACTCAAAAAAAAATCAGAAGCCCTTCTTTATACAACAAATATACCGAGAAAGAAATAAGGGAAACAACCCCCTTCACAATAGCCACAAACAACATAAAATACCTGGGGGTAACTCCAACCAAGCATGTAAAGGACCTATATAACAAGAACTTCAAGCCCCTGAAGAAAGAAATGGAAGAGGCCTTTAGAAGATGGAAAGATCTCCCATGCTCATGGATAGGTAAGATCAACATAATAAAAATGGCTATCCTACCAAAAGCAATATATAGATTTAATGCAATTCCTATCAAAATACCAACACAAGGCTGGAGAGGTGGCTCAGAGGTTAAGAGCACTGGCTGTTCTTCCAAAGGTCCTGAGTTCAATTCCCAGAAACCACATGGTGGCTCATAGCCATCTGCATTGAGATCTGCTGCCTGGGCATATATGTAGAGCAAATACTATATGCATAATAAATAAATGTTTAAAAAAAATACCAACACAATTCTTTATAGACCTGGAAAAAGCTATTCTCAACTTCATATGGAACAACAAAAAGCCCAGAATAGCTAAATCAATCCTGTACAATGAAAAAACATCTGGAGGTATCACCATCCCAGATTTCAAGCTGTACTACAGAGCAACAGTAATAAAAACAGCATGGTACTGGTATAGAAACAGACCAGTGGATCAATGGAATCGAATTGAAGACCCAAACATGGACCCACACACCTATGGCCAACTAATCTTTGACAAAGAAGCCAAAACCGCAACAATGGAAGAAGGACAGCATCTTCAACAAATGGTGCTGTTCCAACTGGAGGTCCACTTGCAAAAGAATGAAATTAGACCCATACCTATCACCTTGTACAAAACTTAATTCCAAGTGGATCAAAGACCTTAACATAAGGCCGGCCACACTAAAGATACTAGAAGAAAAAGTAGGAGAAACCCTCGAACTCACTGGCACAGGTGACAACTTCCTGAACAGAACACCAACAGCTCAGGACCTGAGATCAACAATCAATAAATGGGACTCATGAAACTGAAAAGCTTCTGTAAAGCAAAGGACACTGTCATTCGAACAAAACGGCAACCAACAGACTGGGAGAAAATCTTCACCAACCCCACATCTGATAGAGGGCTATTATCTAAAATCTACAAAGAACTCAAGAAACTAAATGCCAAGAAACCAAATAATCCAATCAAAAAATGGGAGATGGAGCTAAATAGAGAATTCACAAAGGAGGAATCCCTAAGGGCTGAGAGACACCTGAAGAAATGTTCAACATCCTTAATCATCAGAGAAATGCAACTCAAGACGACCCTGAGATTCCACCTAACACCTGTTAGAATGGCTAAGATAAAGAGCTCAAATGATAGCGCATGCTGGCGAGGGTGTGGAGAAAGGGGAACCCTACTCCATTGCTGGTGGGAGTGCAGGCTTGTGCAACCACTATGGAGGTCTGTCTGGTGATATCTTAGAAATCTAGGAATAACCTTGCCTCAGGACCCAGCCATACCACTTCTGGGTATACACCCAAAGGACCTCTCACGGAGACATAGGGAAGTCTCCTCATCTATGTTCATAGCAGCCTTATTTGTAATAGCTAGAAATTGGAAACAACCCAGATGTCCCTCAACTGAAGAATGGATTAAAAAATTGTGGTACATCTATACAATGGAATATTACTCAGCTATAAGAAACAATGAAATCATGCAATTTGCAACCAAATGGATGGATCTAGAGGAGCTCATCCTGAGTGAGCTAACCCAGTCTCAGAAGGATGCACATGGCATCTATTCACTTATAGTAGGATTTTAACTATATCGTACAGAATATCTGTACTACAACCAACACACCAAAAGGAACATGGACATAAATTTTTTTTTCCTTCTTTTTTTTTTTCTTTTTCCTTTAACCCTTCTCTTTTTCCTCTCTTTTTTTGTTGATATTCTTTGTTTTTGTGGGTTTTGTGTGTTTGTTGGTCTTTTTTTTTAGTACTCCCCCAGTAGCAAGGAGACACCTTTCACTGGCAGTACTGCCTCGTAGGCCCCCGGTGAATGAAGAGGCTCTTGGCCCTCATATGACTCCTGATCTGTGTTGAGAGACTGTTAGGCAGGGACACTCCACCCCAGAGGAACAAGACGGAAGGTTCAGGGGGTAGAGCATGGGAGGGTGGGGCTGGGAAGCGGGAAAAGAGGACAATATGATAAGGATGTAACCTGAAGCAACAAATAATTAACTAAAAAAAAAAAAAAAAAAAAAGGTGGCAGGGCTGAAACACTGTGAATGGAACAGAGGATACAGCCATTCGGCCTGGTTTTGCAGACCTCCAGGTGTAGAGAAGACGTGGAGCTAAGGTAAAATACAAGAGAACTGTGGTATTGGCCCATGCCTTTGACTTCAGCGGAGACGGGGGGGGGG
>CAJQZJ010000531.1:582923-658757 GCA_907164525.1 Lophiomys imhausi | reverse complement strand
GGGGGGGGGGGGGGGGGGGGGGGGGGGGGACGGACACCATAGAGTTGGTGGTCTTATGTATTCTGGAGTCATACGGAGCGGGGTGGTGAGGATGCATACTCTTGGTCCCACCATTCAAGAAGAGTACACCCTTGGTCCCTGCTCCCAGCACACTGGAGACAGAAACGGGCAGATCCCGGAGCTCAGGGTCAGCCTGATGCAGGGCAACTCTAAATAGAGAAAGACTTCGATCCAGGAGTGGTGGAACACATCTTTGATCCCTTCAGATGGGAAACACAGGTCTCTGATCCCAATAATTAGAGTTCAGAGACACACACATGGGATTTGGAGGGACCTAGGTTTGGAGGCTACTTACAAAAGGCCTTCTCGATGCAGGCAGATTGTCCTTTGGGATCTCAAAATATATACACTAGAGCCTGTTTAGCTCCAAGGTGACAGATGATTTCTTCTTTAACCCGGATTGAAAGATAACGCTTTGTATGTTGTCGGAAGGCCAAATTTGCTTCAGGAGAAGTACTACCTAGCCCCCCCCCCCCCAAAAAAAAAAGAGGGCAATTGTCCTAGGGTTGGGATTGGGGCAGGGCTCTGTTCTTATCTTTCCAGGAGAATCAAAGCGTCCACTAGGGGAGCCCGGGGACAGCTGGACAGTGGAAACCTCAGCAGAGAGCAGAATCAGGCACCAAGGACGACGAGTGACCCAGTTGATTCTGCCTGGCAGACTTCCTCAATAGCTGTCTCCATCGGGGGCCTGCAACCACCGCGGCAATCCAATGTTGCTGGGACCGTTCAGCTCTACACAATGCCCCGGCAGGAACCTCAGTGAAGCCTGCAAGATCAGCTTCTGCCTACAAACCCCTTAGGTCATCTAAACAGCTGAGAACAGAAGGACTGAACATAAAAGGAGTGTACTAACATTTTTAACCATTTTTTCCATTTGGGTTCGGGCCCCAAACAGGTCTACTACGACCCAAATCAGCAGGAAGTCACTTTAAGAGAGCGACGTCCCATGCCCAGAGGGTGGGGAAGGTGTTTCTCCGCCCTTCTTTTTGGTTATTTGAAGGATAACTGAAAACTCCGATATTTAGGGGAAGAGATCACAAGCTGATAAATGGTCCTGTTTAGTGGGTTTTGGAGGTTAGCCCCAGGGACTTCCTACTTTTCCTTTTCTGTATCCTTCTTCCTCTCCTATGTAGGAGTGCATAGGCTTGAGAAAAATGAGATATAGACATAGCACAGGAAGGTCCAAGAAGAAGGGGCAGATTATTGAATATGCCCTTATACCTTTGTATATTGATACAAAATTAGTAGTTTATTTGGCTAAAGTGGTATTGACCATTGTTTATTGTGCAAAAATAAGATTGTATTGGATTACATCGGTATTGATCTTTGTATATTGATACAAAATTAAGATTATATTTGGCCACAATGGTATTGACCCTTGTATATGGACGTAATATTAAGATTTAATTGGGCTACATAGGCATTGATCTTTGTATATTGATACATAATTAAGAGTATATTTAACCACAATTGAATAGATCTTTGTATATTGATACAAATTTAAAGGTAACGCTTCCTAATGGTATCATACCTAGAGATACTTAAAAATAAAATGTGAAGCTCTGACCTCTTGATACCAACCGTCTAAAACGGTCTAGGATAGTTAAGTAAAACAAACTCCTAGTCATGCAAACATGTCAATTTGTTAGCTACTATGACAGTCTATCACAGATATTCTCTAAACTACCCAGTAATCAAGTTGCTAAGAGACAAGCAACATTTGCTTATCTAAATACAAGAGATGGATAGGGCATCTTCAAAAACCCCCAAGAGATCTGCAGAATATGGCATTCAAAGATGTTATCTTAAATCAAGATTTTCTTTTTTTTTTTTTGATATCGAGACATATCAGCGCCTGACAGCACCCCCTATTCTACTCCAAGTAGAAGATAAGCATCGAAGAACCTCCACTGTAAGATGGTTGAATTAGTGGCAAGCCTATCTCTTGGCATGAAAAAACCCCTTGCACCAACTGCAGACAGACTGCTGTCCAAATAGGACAAAACTTGGTAGCAGGGAAGTCGACAGCCTAACTCTGCCAAGACAGGGTAGGTAAGTCCTTCATAATCCCTGCTCTACAACAAATGTCTGTCATAGAAACAGGACCCAAAGGCTGAAGACTGATGCAGGAATGTATGGAGAGAAAATGGGAACTGTTCAGGCAGTCATTGGTATGTCCTTTCTTAGTTTTGGAAGCTGCAGGCCCTGCACTTCCTATATAAGCAGATATATTTATCCCTCTCAGGTCTCTGAGGTGGTTGAAGAATAGACAGCTAGAGTCTCATAGTTAAATTTTGAGTTTAGGAATCAAGAGGGTGTTATAGATCTAAGAAGATACTCTTAAAAGTGTGTTGCAAATTAGTATGAATGTTGAGTCACATATAGACCTTTAAACTCATGGAGATGTTTAGATAGTAGAATGTTAAAGTCAGGGGCCAAATATGTATAAACTGGACATTGGGACGGTATACTGGGCCATTTAACTCTCATAAATGTGGCATATTTATATCTGTTGTTTTGTATAATACTTACTGTTATAAGAGAAGGAACCATCTGTTGGACTGAAAGGGGAAACTTCTGGGGGGAAGAGGGTGGAAGGGCGGGATAGGAAGGGGGAATAGGGAGGGGTTTGTGACTGAGATGTAACTTGAAGAAAAAAAAATAAAGTATTTAAAAAAAAAACTAAAAAAAGAAAATAAAAAGAGGGGATAGGGTATGTAGCTGTAAATGTACCTGAGTTCTTCAATACTCAGAACCGTATAAACACATTGTGGTGGTGCACGTCTATAACCCCAGAACTTGAGGAGGAGGAGGCAAGAGATCAGAAAATCAAGATAATCCTTGAGTGTATAACAAGTTCAAAGCCATCCTAAGCTACATGAGATTGTGAAAATATGTATACACATACATACATATACACACACATACACATTATATATATTATAAATTGTAAAAAATTATTTAATGATGTCAATAGTCCCAGGATTTTTAATTTATATGTAATAATCAACCTTTTAGCCAAAACTAAGAAAATGAACGTTCCTTTGTACTGATACAGGACAGCACCACTTTCTTCACAGTAACTGGGGTATTTTTCTAGGTATAAGAAACAAATGCTATGAAAATTAGAAGCTGAAATTTCCGACGCAGAATAGGCTAAAAGTAACTTTACAGTCAGAAACAACAGATGTGGCATTTCATGTGTCAGATTTAACACAGAGGTGCTACTGTGCATGTGAAGGACACGCAGGTACGTGTGATGCACTCACGAGTGTGTGTGATGGCCAAAGTTGACGTTGGTGCCTTTCTCATTCACTGTCCACTTTATTATTTCGACAGGTCTCCAAAACGAACCCTGAGCTGGACAATTTGAATGGTGTCCCAGGGATTCCAGGCAGCCACCATGCCTGAATCAGGTCCCCAAGCACTTCACCTACCGAGCCATGTCACCACTGCCCTAAACCATCTTTAAGCCTTGATAAAAGCCATCAATATATTATCTGGGAAATAAGCAAGTAATTAAAAATTCTGTTGATACAGTTTTATCAATGGGTTCCAAAAGAGTACCCTTTCTGATAATTTATCATTTTATAGCCAGTGAGTAGCTCACTTGCCGACCTAGCTTAATTATTTTCTCAATGTGGTTAAAGTAAGGCATTTCGTGGGAGGGACAATGGCATAGCTGAGTGGTAGAACATTTGCCTAGTGTGCTCAAAACCTGAGCTCTGGTTTGACAAGACTTTTCCTGGGAAAACAAAGCACACATCCAGACACACACAGAATCTACCCAACCCTGATAGAGATACCACAACAGACCAAAGCCCACCCTGCACTGGTGACTTGGTAGGAATTCCCTGAAACTGACAAGATTCTCTCCAGGCCCCTCCATGACAGAAGACACAGTAAAAGATGAAGATTCTCAGGCAAGCCAAAATGCAGAGAAGACCCTGAGACCAGACCATCTTCCTGAATGACCTGGAAGGACACTCTCCAACCTCTTGAGCTGCCTGCAGGCGGTGCAGTACGCTCTAGGTTCCCAGGTCCGTGAGCTGTCACCCATGCCGGGGCAGGCTTTGGTGATACAGCTGTCTTTTGAGTTACTTCTGCTCCTGTAAGTAACTCGTCACCCATATTCCTCTAAGTAACACAGATAAACTCATTGGGTCACCAAGTTGGACTTGGGTAGTATCTATACTTTGGTCTGTGTGGGGATCCCTATCAGGGGAAAGCAGGTATGTGTGTGTGTTGCTTCTCCCCAGGAAAAGTTTTGTCACACAACAGCTCTGTCCCCAGCACAACAACTACAACAAAAAGTTTCTAGTAAGGACTGATTGCCTGCCCCAAAGTCAAGCACTCAAAAGAGCCGATAGGCCAGTCGTCTCAACTGTGTTTTTTACTACTGTTGGAACAGTGCCCTACTACGTTATCCAGGCTGATCTCAAATACCTGAGCTTAAGCACTCCTCCCACTTCTGCCTCCAAACATTTGCAACTATAGAAACATGTTACTGTGCCATACTGAAATTGTTAATTATATATTTCTACAGTAACATAACCTAGAAGCCATGCAGCTCAACACTACACTGACCCTTCTGCTCTGTGCTATTGGATGACACATCCTCTACTCTACATCCATCACTGTACTCAATCTCACAACTGTTAACATAGCTGCGTGGCTAAACAGAAAGAACTGAAAAATCTGAATACAAAAAGTAAAACTATTATCAAATTATAGATTTCAGGGGCTAAGAGAGATGGCTCAGAGATGAAGAGCACTTCTTGCTCTTGCATCAGACCCAGGTTCAATTCCCAGCACCTACATGGTGACTCACAACCATATGTAACTCCAGTTCAGTGAATCTCACCCCTCTTCTGAACTCTAAGGCACCAGGCAAACACCTGGTGACATATATCACACAGGCAAAACACTGGTATGCAAAAAATGAAATTCAAAAAAGATACAAACATATTTATATCTGAGCCTTTTGTTTGGTTGGTTGGTTGGTTTTCCAGACAGGGCTCTTCTCTGTGTAGTCCTAGCTGTCCTGGACTCACTCTGTAGACCAGGCTGACCTTGAACTCACAAAGATCCACCTGTCTCTGTCTCACAAGTGCTGGGATTAAAGGCATGCAGCATCACATCCAGCTACAACTGAGTCTTTTAAAAAGTTGATTTGAAGCCGGGCGGTGGTGGCGCACGCCTTTAATCCCAGCACTTGGGAGGCAGAGGTAGGCGGATCTTTGCGAGTTCGAGGCCAGCCTGGTCTACAAAGCGAGTCCAGGACAGCCAGAGCTGTTAAACAGAGAAACCCTGTCTCGAAAAACCAAAAAAAAAAAAAAAAGTTGATTTGATATACTTCCTCCACAATCAAGACATTATTACTATCTAAAAGCAAAATGTGTTAACAGCTACTGCCTAGAGAAATGGTTCTGAAATGGTTTTTTGGTTTGTTTTTTTTTTTTGTTTTTTTTGTTTTTCAAGACAGGGTTTCTCTGTATACTTGGCTGTCCTGGACTCACTTTGTAGACCAGGCTGGCCTTGAACTCACAGAGATCCACCTGCCTCTGCCTCCCCAGTGCTGGGATTAAAGGTATGTGCCACCATGCCCGGTGGTTCTGAAATGTTAAACGTTCTGCAGAACATTTTCATAAAAAGGATACTTACCTTCTTAAATAACTTTTTACTGAACACACCAAATAACAGTTATCACATATCAAAGAATATAACTAGTTTTACTTTTAAAAAAATAGTAAGGGCTAGAGAGATGGCTCAGTGGTTAAGAGCACTGATTGCTCTTCCAAAGGACCCGGGTTCAAATCCCAGCACCCACATGGCAGTTCACAGCTGTCTGTAATTGCCAGTCGTGATGGCCTTTAATCCCAGCACTCAGGAGGCAGAGGCAAGTGAATCTCTGAGTTCAAGGCCAGCCTGGTCTACAAAGTGAGTCCAGGGCAACCAGGGCTACACAGAGAGAACCTGTCTAGAAAAAACAAAACCAACCAACCAACCAAAACCTATTTTAAAAAATTGCCTTCATTTTATGACCTAGGTATACATGAAAATGAATGACCTTCGTTTAGATTTGGGTGTCACATCCTTAAGATATTTCATTACATATACCCAAATGTTCTCTCACTTGGGAGGGGTGGGAAGGAGAGGGAAGAGGAGACAGAAATACAACCCACCACTGAGACACTTCTGGTCCTGGGTATTTCAAGGAAAGAGTACTCTATCCTTACTGCTACTACTCACTGATGGGGCCTGCTTCTTTAGCATAACTGCAGCCATTTTTGTCCTCAGACTCCACTTTAGTTATAAGATGAAATTACTCATACTTGGTTACTTTGTTACCCTGACACTCTTGGAGAGTCCCCAACTACAGCTCCACTTGGGACCAATCAATTTAAGGTCAGGCAGAAATACTTTGTCTAGCTAACCCTAGTCAAAATGATGTAGTGCTGCCCTCCCCTTGCTTCCTACACCTGATTACCTGGTTGTCACCTGGATATGGTTTTTCTTATAAAAAGCCTGCCTTGGAAGCAGACCAACGTCACAGGCTCTAAGACCTCTGTGACCCTGGCCATGGTGGCTATGACCAGTTTGGGGGCGTGCATTCAATAAACTATCAACATCTGACTGTGATCGATGACTGAATGGTTTGTGTGGCTGTTCTTGAACTCTAACATTTGTCCAATGAGATTGGACTAAAACACTCATTGCTCATATTTACTACTCACATTTTACAAAGAAGAAAACTGAAGGCTCATGTAATTCACTAAAAGAAAAATACCCAACTAGTAAGTGGCAGGACTCAGTATCTGGAAATTTACCTTCAAAGGCTTCTTTGGTCTTCACAACATATTCTGGAAGCCTATGAGTCTACTTTAAATTTATGAACCACTGCAGCCAATTCGCCATGGTCAGTCTTGACTATGCAAAGAACAGTTCAGTCCTGTCTAGCTCAGTGTTGTTTTAAAAGCAAGGTGTGAAGAATAATTTAGTACTATACAACTTATTTCATAGTGCTTAGCTTAAAATAACTAATTTCAGAAGTTCTTGTTTGTGGTGATGTATTTTATGAAAATCTCTGTTGTTTTTGTTTTTTGAGACAGGTTTTCTCCATGTTGCCCTGTTTATCCTGGAACTCTCTCTTTGCAGACCAGGCTGCCCTGGAACTCACAGAAATATACCTGCCTCTGCTTCACAATTCTGAGATTATAGACATGTGCTACCACGGCCCAGCTGAAAATATCTCACATTCAGAGACTGGAACTTTTTGCAGGACCCCACTGCTCAGTTAATAAATAATAAGGTCACTTGGACTCAAAAAACTGGTATCCTGTGGTATACTCTGCCTATTCCTTTACCCTGCCTTTAAAAGAACAATGTAACAACCAGCCTTGCTTGCCTTGGATTTCCATCAGCTTTAACAACCTAAGCTAATGCATGGCTTTAATGTTAAACTATGTACTCTTCCATGCCACTGACCTAGAGAACACCACATGTGTATATGTGTGTGTTATGATAATCATTTGTTGAAAACAGAAAATATTTAAAAAATTATCTTATACAAGAAATATCATCCAAGATATTCCTTGTTGATGATGATATGTTTGTTACCTGGATCAGCTGGGTCAGTCAGAGTGACTTAACCCCTTGTAAAACTCTATTAAAGATTTCTGTAAAGACATCCTTACTACCTCCCCATGTTCTGCTTTCTGTGCTGTCCAACAAATACAGAGCAATACCCTTTGTTAGGGACAAGACAGACAACAGACAGTCGAGGAGGACAGACTACAGACAAGCCAGAAACTATAGCTACAGATGGAAGACACAGGGAGAGAAGTGGAGAATTCAAACTTGGGTTTCCTCTCAGTCAAACCCATCTAAGAGGAAGTGCTTTGCTTTCTTCCCTTAATGAGACAGACACACGCTGACGCCTCTGAGGCTATCTTTAATGCATTTAACTGACAAAGCTCTCCGTCAGCCAGATTTTAGAAAGTGCATAAATTTGGCAATAGACTAGAAATTTAATATTTGGAGATTTTTGTTTTGTTTTTGTTTTTATGCCAGATGCTTCTTGTTTGGTTCTAGGAAAATTCAATTAACTTCTACAGTTTAAAGTAGTGGAGTTGAATGGCTCAGGAGCTGCTCTTCCAAAGGACCCAGGTTCAAATCCCAGCACCCACATGGCAGTTCATAGCTGTCTGTAATTGCTGGGCGTGGTGGTATACACCTTTAATCCCAGGACTTGAGAGGCAGAGGCAGGCGGATCTCTGTGAGTTCAAGGTCAGTCTGGTCTACTGTGAATCCAGGACAGCCAGAGATATAAAGAAAAACCCTGTCTTAAAAAAAAAAAAGGAGTAACAAAGTATATCTGCATGTTGTCTATAGTGCATACTTTCAGTCTACCAAATTATGTTATAAGCTATTATTAGAAATAAAATTTTCCAAACAAAAAAACAACTATCACACACATGAGAAAACAGTAATTGTGGTTCAAATCCATAACCCTGTTGCTATTCGATCCTGAGGACCTAAAAGTCATGTGTAGAGTGCATACCTGCAATCCCAACTGGGAAACAGACGATCCAGAAGGCTTCCTGGCCATCTAGTCTAGCCAATCAGAGATCCATGGGTCCTAATGAGGGACCCTATCTCAAAAAATGAAGTGAAAGGGCTGGAGATATGGTTTAGCAATTATAAATGCTGACTGCTCTTCTGGAGGACCCAAGTTTTATTCCCAGTACCCACAGTGGCACTTTATAACTACCTACTGTTTAAAGCCAGTTCCAGGGCCTCCTTGCATAGGCATTTATGCATGTCTACACACACTCACAAATAAAAAGACAAAGCTAGAGGGCCACCCAGATTTCAAGCCTGATGACCTGAGTTTGATCCACAGGACCCATATAGAACCAACTCCCACAAGTTGTTCTCTGACCTCCACATGGATGTCATGTCACACACACATAAACAAACTAAGTATGCAATTTTTTAAGACTCCAAAATAAGGGGGAAAGCAATAAAAGACACTTGATGTAAATATCTGGCATCTGCATGTGCACCACACACACACACCCAAATTGTCAATTCTTCATGAACAAAAGGCATATAATAATAAAAAAATTACTTCTCAAGGGAGGAATGGTGAAACACACCTATCATCTCAGCACTTGGGAAGCTAAAGTAGAAGAATCCCAAATCCAGCTGAGCTTGAACTACATAAAAAGCCAAACAACTATGAAAAGTCAAAAAGAAAACTAAAACTGTTGCATGTAATATGAAATATGCTTTTATTTAAAAGTTGGGTTTGGGGCTGGAGAGATGGCTTGGCAATTAAGAGCACTGATTGCTCTTCCAGAGGGCCTGAGTTCAATTCCCAGCACCCACATGGTGGCTCACAAGCATCTATAATGTGATCTGATGCCCTCTTCTGACATGCAGGGGTACATGCAGACAGAGCACCCATATACATCAAAATAAATAAATCTTTAAAAAAAAAAAGTGGGTTTGGTGACCAGAGAGATGGCTCAGCAGTTAAGAGAGCTTGCTGCTCTTCCAAAGAACCAGAGATCAGTCCCCAGCACCCATGTTGCACCACTGCTTCTAATTCCAGCTCCATGAGGAAATCCTTTTTCTGGCCTCTGCAGGCACTGCACTCACATACACAACACACACACACCAAGAAACCAGAGTCCAAAAATAAACGTGGTGCTGGGGGTTGATAGAGCACGCCTTCAATCCCAGCACTTGGGAGGCACAGGCAGGTGGATCTCTGAGTTCAAGGCTAGCCTGGTCTACAAAATGAGTCCAGGACAGCCAGGTATACACAGTGAAACCCTGTCTAGGGAAAAAAAGTAAAAAGGAAAGGAAAAAGAAAAGAAACAAACAAACAAACAAAAACCGTGTGTGCACACACACCATGGCACATATGTGATGGTGAGAGAACAATTTGCAGGAATCTGTTCTCTCTTCCCACAAAGTGGGTTCCAAGGAGCAAACTCAAATCACCAGGACTGGAGGCACATTTCCTTGCCAGCTGAACCCTCTCACCAGCCCCTATATGGTTTGTTTTTTTTTAAACAGGAGTAACTACGTTAATAACACAATCAACCAAGAGGAATTAATGCTCCAGTAGCAACAGCAGAATACACGTTTTTCTCAAGTGCATATGAAAAACATTTGCCTAAGCACACCATGCATTGGGTAACACAATGAACCTTAAAATTTTATTGAAAACTGAAAGAGTTTATTCTCTGACTATAATCAACTAAGACTAGAAATAAGAGTCAACAGAAGAACTCTAAACAGAAATAAAATACATTTCTAGGGCTGGAGAGATGGCTCAGCAGTTAAGAGCACTGGCTATTCTTCCAGAGGACCCGGGTTCAAAGTCCAACACCCACCTGGCGCTTCACAGCTGTCTGTAACTGTGGGGCTTGGTGGTGCACGCCTTTAATCCCAGCACTAGGGAGGCAGAACCAGGAGAATCTCTGTGAGTTCAAGGCCAGCCTGGTCCACAGAGTAAGCTCCAGGACAGCCAGGGCACCACAAAGAAACCCTGTCTTGGGGAGAAAGAAGAGGGGAGTAAAGGGAGGTGGGGGGGAGGGAAGGGGGAGGGAGTGGGAAGGGAGAGTGGGAGAGGAAAGGGGAGGGGGAGAGGAAGGGGAGAGGGGTTGAGGAAGGAGAAAGAGAGGGAGAGAGAGAGAGGAGGGGAAGAGGGAGAGAGAATTTTTAAACAAAACTTTATAAACCAGACTAAAGATACAACTCAGGTGGTACCATGCTTGGCTAGCACATCCTCAGGATCCCATAAACCAGATGTCCTCAAACCTGCAATCCCAGCACTGCAGAGATGGAGGCAGGAGGTGGTCAGAAGTTTTGTCATCCTCAACTACATAGCAAGTTGAAGGCCCAAAGGCATTTTAAGGCCCAAAACGAGTCAAGGTTAGTTAGCCTGGGCTAAGTCTGTTTAAACACACACACCTCTAAAAAACTAACAAAAAAGGGAGCTTGTAAGCAATACCAAGAATAAAATGACACTATCAACATAGATCCTGAATTTTAAAGATAAGGGAATATTGAAAATTTTTTTGTTTGGTTTTTTCTTTTTGGTTTTTGAGATAAGGTTTCTCTGTGTAGCCCTGGCTGTCCCAGAACTCACTCTGTAGACCAGACTGGCCTTGAACTCAGAGATCCACCTGCCTCTGCCTCCCCAGTGCTGCCACTAAAGGCGTGCATCACCACACCCAGCTTTTATTGCAGACAATTTTTTTTTTTTTTGGTTTTTCGAGACAGGGTTTCTCTGTGTATTTCTGGCTGTCCTGGACTCACTTTGTAGACCAGGCTGGCCTCGAACTCACAGAGATCCGCCTACCTCTGCCTCCCGAGTGCTGGGATTAAAGGCGTGCGCCACCACGCCCGGCTTATTGCAGACAATTTTATGCGCTTAAATTTGACCCAAGGTCTGAGAACTGCTACCAAAATTCAATTAAGAAAAAAGTGGTAATACAAAGTTCTACAACCACTAAAGAAAGCTGGGCTCTTGAAAAGTCTCTCCCCAAAAAATGTCCAGGCTAAAATGGATTCGCTAGTTATGTCTACCTAATATTTAATGTAGAATTGAAACTAAATCTTCACTTATTTTTCCCAAAACAGTGAGTATAAGGCACTTAGTGCATTGAGTTCCAGGACAGCCAAGGCTACTCTGAGAGATCCTGTCTCAGAAAGAAAGAAAGAAAGAAAGAAAGAAAGAGAGAGAGAGAGAGAGAGAGAGAGAGAAAGAAAGAAAGAAAGAAAGAGAGAGAGAGAAAGAAAGAAAGAGAAAGAAAGAAAGAAAGAAAGAAAGAGAAAGAAAGAGAGAGAGAGAGAAAGAAAGAAAGAAAGAAAGAGAGAGAGAAAGAAAGAAAGAAAGAAAAGAAAAAGAAAGAAAGAGAAAGAAAGAAAGAAAGAAAGAAAGAAAGAAAGAAAGAAAGAAAGAAAGAAAGAAAGAAAGAAAGAAAGAAAACAAAGAAAAGAAAAAAAGAAAGAAGATAGCCGGACATGGTGGCGCACGCCTTTAATCCCAGCACTTGGGAGGCAGAGGCAGGTGGATCTCTGTGAGTTCCAGGCCAGCCTGGTCTACAAAGTGAGTCCAGGACAGTTACACAGAGAAACCCTGTCTCAACAAAAAAACAGAACAACAACAACAAAAGACAGACAAGGTTCAGTGCTATTGAA
Organism: Lophiomys imhausi; assembly: GCA_907164525.1. Lineage (NCBI taxonomy): Eukaryota > Metazoa > Chordata > Mammalia > Rodentia > Muridae > Lophiomys > Lophiomys imhausi. The sequence goes on along the minus strand of CAJQZJ010000531.1, from coordinate 646,475 downwards.
AGCAAAACAAGATGACTACACCACATGAAAAGATAAGTCATATATCACTTATGAGTACAGATGAAAAAAATTCTCACCAAAATATCAGCACACCAAGCCCACCAACACATAAAAGAGTATATGCACCACAGCAAAACAGAAGTCATCTCAGAAATGTCTTGGTTTAAATTCTGAAAACCAATGTAATATGCTGTGCTGATTCATTTTTATCAATTTGACACAAACCTAGACATATCTGATCTGGGAAGAAGAACCTCAGTTAAAATAATGCCTCCATCCAAACTGCCTGTAGGCACAAGTCTACAGGGCATTTTTCTCAATTAATGATTAATGTGCAGATCCAGTCCATGGGAGAAGGTGCCACCCCTGGGCAGGTGTACAGAGCAGCAACTGTGTAAGCCAAGTGGAGCAAGCCAATAAGCCGCACTCCTCCATGGTCTCTGCTTCAGTTCCTGCCTCCAGACTCCTGCCCTGACTTCCCTCAGTGATGGAGTGTGACCTGTAAGATTTAAACCCTTTCCTCCCAAGCTGCTGTTGGTCATGGTGTTTTACCACAGCAACATAAGGCTAAGACATATGCAACATCAAACAATACAGAACTATAGACGTCAGGTCATTACTTTTAACAAATCATCTCAAGAGATGAGGTAAAGATTTTAATAAAATCCTGTTTAATAAAATAACATCATAATTAATGCGGAAATAGTAAACAGTTCTCCCTAAGATCAGAAACAAGACAAGGATGTCTGTGCTTGCTACTTCTAGAAACACTGTTATAGAGTAATTATACGATTAAGCAAGAAGATTAAGTAAAAGGCATTAATATTGCAAAAGAAGTAAAACAGTTTCAGGTGGCATACTCTAGAGGACATATGTGTCTAAAGAACCCACTAAAGAATACTAGGACTAATAAATTCAACAAGGTTGCATTACATAATGCAACAAAACTACAAGAATCAGGCAGGGAATGTAGCTCAGATGTTAAGACTCCCTGCCTTGTGCACATGAAGTCCTGAGTTTGCTCTCCAGTACCACATAGACCAGGCATGAAGGTGCATGCCTGTAATCCCGTCACTTGGGTACAAGAGGTGAGACCAAGGTCACCACCAGCTACATAGTGAGCTCAAGGCAGCTTGGGATAAGGAGACCCTATCTCCACAACAAACAACTCACCCTTTATATTTCTGTATTGGTTAGGGATGGCCCTCAGTGGCACAACACTCATGAAACCACCAAATCCGGGGAGGTGCAAGGAATGGCACATGCTTGCAATCCTAGTACTCACAAGCTGAGGCAAGAGGGCTCAAAAGCTGAAGGCCAGCCTGTATAATATAAAGTACTTCCTTACAAAGTTAACAAAACAGGTACTTTTAACTGAAAAGTACAAAACCTGCCAGAAAGGAATTAGGAAAGATCAAAACACGTATCTGGTATTTATGGACTAGAAACTTTAGTACTGTAAGTTTGAGTACTTTACCAACCACATCTACGGATTTAATGCAACTAATACACAAAAATCCCTGCAGCTAGGGGATGTAGTGCAGTAAAACACACGCTTACCACAGCAAGGCTCGAGATTCAACCCCAGCATGTCTGCTGCCACTACCACCATCCCCTTGGAAGCTTAAACATCAACCTCCTAGGGGGAAGGGAGGGGAAAGCTTCATGACACATCAACAGTCTCTTAAACATGACCCCCAAACACACATACAACAAAAGCAAAGACCAGGTAAGTGAAACTACATCAAACTGAAAGGAGTCTATAAGCAAAGCAAACCATCAGGTGAAAAGCTGTCCTACTGAGTGCAGCAAAAGGTGTGCAAGCCGCATCAGATGAGGGCAACATCCAAACCACAGAAAAACTCCCACAACATTCCCACAAATTAATTCCTGGTTTAAAAAACAAAGTAAGCAGCTAGGGATGTGATTTAGTAGCAAAGGAAAGGGCTGGCATGCCCAAAGCACTCAGCATAACTTCCAGCACCAAGAATAAGAAGGGAGACTGGGCATGGTGGCACACTCCTTTAGTCCCAGCACTGGGAGGCAGAGGTAGCTGGATCTCTGTGAGTTCAAGGCTAGCCTGGTCTACAGAGTGAGTTCTAGGATAGCCAGGGCTACACAGAGAAACCAGGTCTCAAAATCACCCCCCCCCAAAAAAGGGAAGATGGTTGACAACCATAGTCACTAGGGAAACTTAAAAAAAAAAAAATCACACCCAACTATTACCTCACACCTATTAAGAAGGCCATGATCAAAAGGGTAAAAATAAATATTGATAGAATACAAGAAAATTGCAAACCCTGTGCACTACTAATGAGAATACAAAATGGTAACAGAGCCGGGCGTGGTGGCGCACGCCTTTAATCCCAGCACTTGGGAGGCAGAGGCAGGTGGATCTTTGCGAGTTCAAGGCCAGCCTGGTCTACAAAGCGAGTCCAGGACAGCCAGAGCTGTTACACAGAGAAACCCTGTCTCGAAAAAAACAACAACAAAAAAAAAACCAAAATGGTAACAGGCACTGTGGAACGCTTATAGAGGCTCTTCAAAGACAAAATCATACTACAGAAATCCTACTTGAGGTTATTTATCAAAAAGAACTGAAATCTGTTCCCATAGAGGTATTTACAACATCCTCCACGATAACAAAATGTGGAAACAAGCCAAATGAACAGCAACAGATAGTGAATAAGAAAAATATGTATGATATAGGCCAGTTCTCAAAAGGAGACATCAGGTAAAGGCACCAGCCAACAAGCCTGACAACCTGAGTTCCATTCCTGGAGTCTAAGTAACAGAAAAAGAGCCATCCTGCAAGTTGTCTCAGACCTCCATGTGTGAGTATAGTGTGCGCAGGCTCTCTCTCTCTCTCTCACACACACACACACACACACACACACACACACACACACACACAAAATGGATGGATGGTGATACATAGATGTTATTTTAAAATAAAACAAGTGTTGTATAAACATACAATGTAATAATATTCAGCACTTAAAAGGAAGATTCAACACTGATAAGCCTTGAGAACAAAATGCTAAGTACAATAAGCCAGCCACAGACGGTCAGATGGTACAGAGTTCCACCATATGAGGGATCTTAAGCAACCATGGAAGACAGGTGGTGTGCATGCAGGCTGTCAGGGAGCAAGACAATAAAAATGAGGAATTATGTATGCTGCACGGGTCTAAAGCTTCACTGATTAAAAGTGAAAAGCTCCTGGAGTCTGCTTTTCATGTTCTAAATACAGTTTTTGAGAGCACAGATCTCGTACTACATATTTCTAAAACCAAAAATCTTAAGTGTTACATTTGAAAGATACCATCAAGGGGCTGGAGAGATGGCTCAGAGGTTAAGAGCACTGGCTGCTCTTTCCGAAGACCTGAGTTCAATTCCCAGCAGCCACATGGCAGCTCACAACTGTCTGTGACACCAGTTCCAGAGGATCTGACAACACCCTCACACTGACATAAATACAGTCAAAATGCCAATGCACGTGAAAAAAGTAAATAAAAAACTTTTTTTAAAAGATACCATCAAGAAACTGAAGACAACCCTTACAGAGAAATATGCACAAACCACGTTACAATATGTAGAATCTACAAAGATTCTGCCCTCCAGTCACAACAGGTATAGGAGGGTCTCTACAAGCTCTGCAACAGACACCAGCTGAGCGTCTCTGCTGGTTGTTTTGTCAATCTGACACATTGTCCTAAACATATCTGGAAAGGGGATTTTTTTTTTTTTTTTTGGTTTTTCGAGACAGGGTTTCTCTGTGTAGCCCTGGCTGTCCTGGACTCGCTTTGTAGACCAGGCTGGCCTCGAACTCACAATGATCCACCTGCCTCTGCCTCCCAAGTGCTGGGATTAAAGGCGTGCGCCACCTCCATGAGATTGTCCTGTGGGGCAGGTCTATAGGGGCTGTCTTCATTAATGACTGAGGTGGGAAGGTGCCCCGTTTGTAGTTGGTCAAAGACTGTAAGGAAGCAGGATGAGCAAGCCATGAGGTACAATCCAGTAAGCAGCATCCCTACATAGTCTCTGCTTCAGTCCCTGCCTCCATATTCCTGCCTTGAGCTCCCCAAGTTGCTCTTGGTCATGGTATTTCATTACAGCAATAGAAACTCTAAGAGACTGATTTTAAATCAACTCAAATCTGGAGAAAAGCTGCTTGACCGACCTTAAATGTCAATTATGAATCCCCAGGTTAGTCGTCTTAAGGCTTGTGACTAGCCTGCTATAAATCAGGGTTCCCATGAACCCCACCTTGGTAAAATTAATTTGCTAGAGCTTCTCACAGAGCTCAGGAACACACAATTATTGGCCTACTACAAAGGATATGTGAAAGACACTAATAAACACCCGATGAGACACATATGCATAAGGAACATGGGAATGATGCCCAGGCTTCCATGCCCTCTCTTCTCAGCAGTAGGGAAGTTGGAGTAAGAAAGTCCTAAACTGAATTCAGTCTGGGCTACACAGCTAGGAGCAAGAGCACCTTGAGGGTGGAGTAGGGAAAATTCAGGTGATATTGGTAAGACATGGGAAAAGAGTTAACACACTGCTGATGGAAAAGTAAAATAATAAAGTCACTCTGGATAAGTCTGCCACTTCTTAACTGATTAAACACTGAGGTGGTACAATGCTCACCAATTCTACTGCTAGACATATAAACAAGGGAACTGACAGCAAAGGCTTACACCAAAAACAATGGCTAGGGATATAGCTCAGTTATAGAGAAATTGTCCAGCCTCCATTTAAAAGAGTCTGGGGTGAAGAGATGACTCAGTGGTTAAGAGCACGGGGCTGCTCTTCAAAAGGACCCTTGTTCAAATCCCAGCACCCACATGGCAGTTCTAAACTGTCTGGAATGGCTGTGCTACTTGGGAGGCAGAGGAAGGCGGATCTCTGTGAGTTTGAGGCCAGCCTGGTGTACAGAGTGAGTTCTGGGACAGCCAGGATTACACAGAGAAAACCTATCTCCAAAAACAAAACAGACACATATATTCAAAGTATATAAATATAATTACTCATAATACCTAAAAAGTCTAAACAACCAAGTGCTGATCAACTAAGAGACAGATGTACTATGTACACATAGGTAACTACTAACTCATTACAAAGTAATCAACTACTGACACATCCCACATCATGTACGAGTGTAATGAATAGGACACAGAAAGCCATCCACTTTATGATTGCATTAAAATGCTCAAAACAGCCAGGCAGTGGTGCTGTGAGGTCAGCCTGTTCTAAACAGCCACAGCAGGGCATGCATGTATAAATAAATGAACACACAAACAAAAAACAAACGAATAAATAAAATGTTTGAAACATACACACTAGCAGCAAAAATAGTGACTTCCAGAGGCTGAGAGGAAGGAGTTTCTTTTTAAGCTAGTAAGAATATTCTAAACATTTTATATGCTAAATATTCTAAATTGTGTTAGTCACATAAACTCTGTGATTATACTAAAAAACACATCATTCTGTTTTTTTGTTTTGGTTTTTGGTTTTTTGTTTTGTTTTGTTTTTTCCAGACAGGGTTTCTCTGTGTACCCCTGGCTGTCCTGGAACTCCCTCTGTAGACCAGGCTGGCCTTGAACTCACAGCGATCCACCTACCTCTGCCTCCTGAGTGGTGGGAATAAAGACGTGTGCTACCACACCCAGCAATTACAGACAGCTGTGAACTGCCATGTGGGTGCTGGGATTTGAACCCGAGTCCTTTGGAAGAGCAGTCAGTGCTCTTAACCACTGAGCCATCTCTCCAGCCTCAACAGAAAGTCTTAAATGAATTCTCTAAACTCAACAGTAAATAGACAAATTACTCTGACTCATCAAAAGATATCAAGCATTAAATAAAAAACATCTGAGCATAATAAAATCATAAAAAGATGATCAAGCTGAGCGTGGTGGCGCGCGCCTTTAATCCCAGCACTTGGGAAGCAGAGGCAGGCTGATCTCTGTGAGTTCGAGGGCAGTCTGGTCTACACTTTGACTGAGTCCAGGACTGCCAGAGATACACAGAGAAACCCTGTCTCGAAAAACCTAAAAAAATAAAAAGAGATGATGAAAAGCGTTAGCCATCATAGTAAATAGCTAAACACACATAAGCAGACATGTCGCTCAGCAATCTTTGGACATTTACTTCAGAACAAAAAAAAAAAAGGAAAATTTTCATTTACACAAAATTCTCACATTTCTTGCACAAATTTTCACTAGTCTTTGGTTTACAATGGAAAACTCTGAGCACCCCTCAGGGCGTAGGGATGGCTCAGCAGATAAGAGCACTGACTCTGTAAGCACAAAGACCAGAGTTCAAATATCCAGAGCTCACATAAAAGCCAGGTGTAACTGTAATCCCAGCACTGTGAGGGGTGGAAAAAGAATTGCTGGCCGCCGGCCTAGCTCCAGGTTCAGCAAGAGACCCTGTCTCACTGAAACCAGACAAAGAATAACAAGAGTGCTAGTCCTCCCTCTCCTACACTTACACACACACACACACACACACACACACACACACACACACACACACACACACACACACAAAGAAGGAGCCCTTCAACCGGTGAAAGGTTAAATAAATTATGTTTCTCCCTACCTCCACCCCCCAGACAGGATTTCTCTGTGTAACAGCCCTGGCTGTCCTGAACTCACTCTGTAGACCAGGCTAGCCTTGAACTCAGAGAGATCGGCCTGCCTCTGCCTCCCAAATGCTGGGATTAAAGCCGTGCGCCACCACGTCCTACAATTTCAGACAGTTGTCAGCTGCCATGTGGGTGCTGGAATTTGAACCCCAGTCCTTTGGAAGAGTAATCAGTGCTCTTAACCACTGAGCCACCTCTCCAGCCAATTATCTTTCTTTAACTTACTACTACATACCATTCTGAAATGGGAAAACCATAGAACTAGCTGCCAGGAGTAAGGAAGCAGCAGCATTGCCAAGGGTGTGGCAAGATGGCCTTTGTGGTTAATCAAGTTTTGTACCTTCACTGTGGTGGTTATATAAATTTCAACACGAGAAAAAATGGCACAAAAATATACATATACAATTAGTGTAGGTCTAAAAATTGTAAAACATATAAATTTAGTAGTCTTATTAAAGGTAAAGTACCATTGCCAACTTTCTGGGTTTGGCTACTTCTCAGAGCTTGAACTCACAGAGATCCACCTGCCTCTGCCTCTCCAGTGCTGGGACTAAAGGTGTGTGCCACACACCCAGCTTGGTTACTAAGATGTCTGGATGAAGGAAGCGCAGTATTCTTTCTGGTTTATTTTTGAGACAGGATCTCGTTTTGTAGCCCTGACTGGCCTGGAAATTCTTATGTAGATCAAGTTGGCCTTGAGCTCAGAAATATGTCTACTTCTGCCTCCTGAGGACTGCCATTAAAGGTGTGCACCACTACACCCTGTTGAACAGCCTTCTATACTAATTTTATTCATTCCCTGTATTTTTTTCAAAATAAAATTATCCTAAAAATAGCAAGAGTTGTGGGGCCAGCAGGCTTGGTAGGTAAAGGCATGTGCTGCCAAGCCTAGGGACCCACATGATAGAAAGAGAGATCTGACTCCTACAAGCTGTTCTTTGACCTCATCAGGTAAACCAGGCCAACGGGTGTGAGTTCAAGCATGCAAGTGCACCGGTGCCAACACACACAACAAGTAAATAAACAAAATCCTGCAGGAGAGACAGGGAAAGGGATCAGTTACACGTTCACTGTGGAGTCATTAGGACTGCAGTTCAGACAGCAGCACCTAGGTAACAAGCCACAGGCACCTACCCAGTCCCCAGCCTCTGCTCACGGACAACCATGGGCACCCATATACTCATGTGCACATGCACACAAACAACATCTTAAGAAACAAATAACAAGAGGGCAGAAAACAGGATGGGTACAAATCCAAATGAAAAAAGGAAGGCAACAATTTGTAGAGTTCCTACGACTTTGATTTCCTCTATTTAAATTTGTGCAGAATAAAATATTAATAAAAAATGTAAGAAAGCCATTCCATCTACAAACTTAAGTATTAAACAATTTCTCTCTTTTTTTTTTCTTTTCCTAACATGTATTTCAAGTCTATAAAATAAATGTGATGATTTCTGGGCTCTGGGAAAAGGCAGTATGTAAATCAATCCCTGCAAACCAAGCAAAGGAAGATGAGAACTGACTTCACCAAGGTTTCCTCTGACCTCACACACACCATGATACCCAGATACATCATGTAGACCTACACAATAATAATTAGGTTTTTTTTTAATTGCTTTTTGTTTTTTTAAGTTTTTCGAGACAGGGTTTCTCCGTGTAATAGAGCCTGGCTGTCCTGGACTCTTTGTAGACCAGGCTGGCCTGTACTCACAGAGATCCACCTGCCTCTGCCTCCTGAGTACTGGGATTAAAGATGTGTGCCACCACGCTTGGTTAATTAAATTTTTTTAAAGTAATTCAAAACAAATTTTAGTAGGTTAAATTAAATTACTTGCATTTTGCCACCCCTTTTTCTTTTACTGTGTGTGTTTGTGGGGTTTTTTTTTTTTTTTGGCTTTTCGAGACAGGGTTTGACTCACTTCATAGACCAAGGTGGCTTCAAACTCACAGAGATACACCTGCCTCTGCCTCCAGAGTGATGAGATTAAAAGCATGTACCACCATGCCCAGGTAAATATACAATTTGTGACTTGGGTGGTAGTGATGCACACTTTTAATCCTAGCCCTTGGAAGGTAGAAACAGGTAACAACTTTGCTTGTTACTCAGAAAAACACTGTCTCAAAAAACCAAAATAAACCAAACAAACCAAAAATATATATATATAAGAATATGTACTATATAATAAATATCCAAGCATATATATATATATATATATATATATATATATATATACACACACACAGAGAAACCCTGTCTCAAAAAAACAAAAAAATAAAAAATAAGGCAGAATTCACAGAAGGTATCACTAACATGCACACAAATTATTAAAAGGAAATATTGAAAACTACACAATTACAATGCACTGAAGAATTCAACAAATGTAGGTGAATATGAAAAAAGTAACAATAATTTGATGGATACTGAAAAGGAATACTTTCTGCCATAGAAGTGCTTAAGTTTTTTTGGTTTTGTTTTGTTTTTTTTTGTTTGGTTTTTGGGTTTCTCTGTGTAGCCCTGGCTGTCCTGGACTCACTCTGTAGACCAGGCTGGCCTTGAACTCCCAGAGATCCGACTGCCTCTGCCTCCTGAGTGCTGGGATTAAAGGTGTGTGCCACCTCACCCAGCAATTACAGACAGCTGTGAACTGCCATGTACATGCTGGGATTTGGTCCTTTGGAAGAATAGTCAGCGCTCTTAACCGCTGAGCCATCTCTCCAGACCTGCTTAAGTTTTTTAATTTAACTACTTTAATTATGTTAAAATAATATTGTTTCCCTTAGTGATGATTCAAAGTAATTTCAATAAAATAAGAAAATTTAAAATACAACTGTAGTAGCACATGCCTTTAATCCCAGCACTAGGAGGCAGAGGCAGGTGAATCTGAGTAGAGGCTAGCCTGCTCTACAGAGTGAGTTCCAGAAGACCAAAAGACCATTAGCCAAATTCTGTTGTGTGGTCAATGTGGAAATGAGAATAACAGTATATCACGCTATGGGAGAGAGAATGGAGAGATTTCCACAGTTAAGAGCAGTTCCTGCTCTAACAGAGGCCCAAGTTCAATTCCAGCACCCACATAGTTCAGTCAGCTGAGTCTCTAGTTCAGAGGGTCTCACACCCTTGCCACCCTTCCCTCTGGCCTCGGGCACTCAGACATACACACAGGCAAAACACCCGCACACATTAAAATTTTAATTTTTTAAATTAAAAATGTTTAATTTTTTTAAAGCTATGAGAGACATTCATAAATTTTCTATCTGTGTCTTGTTAAGCATCCTCAATAAAGCGGCCCATAGGTTTTCTTTTCATTTTACCCTCAGACAGTCTGGCTATGTAGCCCAGGCTCACCTGGAAGTGGTGATCTTCCTGCCTCAAGCCCCGAGTTCTGGCATCACAGGCCTGTGAATGGCCAGGCTGGAACGTTTTGTTGTTGTTGTTTTTTGTTGGCTTTTTTTTGTTATTGTTGTTGTTTTTTTCCAGACAGGGTTTCTCTGTGTAACAGCCCTGACTGTCCTGGACTCTCTTTGTAGACCAGGCTGGCCTTGAACTCCCAGAGATCCAGATCTGCCTGCCTTTGCCTCCAGAGTGCTGGGATTAAAGGCGTGCGCCACCATGCCCAGCCAGGCTGGAAAGTTTTAAACTGAGGAATTAACACAATTTCTCTTCTCCCTGACATTTCTGAAAAGGCTCAGCATTCAAGCTACTTGTAACCACTGAGAATATCCACATGATAAACACATCCACCCAGTTAAATGCCACAAGCATCTACATGGATCTATTTAACCAAATACAAATGCAGCACAAATCCCATAAAAAGAATTAACACTGAGGAATATTGTCAAGGCTTTTATGTTAAAAAAAAAAAAGGCCAAAGAAATTCCATGCAAATATATTACACTAAAGCCTACACATTATAACAACACACCAAACACTGCCACATTCATATTCTTAGGTTTCCCTCCAAACAGGTAATAGCCAGTTTCATTAGTCTATTCTTGGATAGGTCACCAGACTGGGAATAAGAGACCCAGAGTCTATTCCCAGCTGCAAAACACACTTGTAATCTCAAACATTATCCAGTCAGGTTGAGGTTCTACACTCACACCATGCTGATAATACTATGCAGAAATGCAGAGAAAACCCAGGACTGCCTTGAATACCCAAAAGACAATTGCAAACATATTTTTAGATTTATTAGTTCTAAAATTCTGTGTAACTTATTTATAGTAACATTTAACACATTTGAAATTTCAAAACTGTGTGATACTTTTATCACTGCTCTCCACAAAATTAGTCTTTTTAAGATCATGTTCGATTTTTTCAAAGTTTTACACGAGAAAGTCATAACTATTATATAAAATAAAAGACTTAAATGCAAGAGCGAGGGGAGGGTTCCAGTTTGCATTTCCTAACTGAGGTTTCGAGTCCACTACGCGAGCAGCCGTTCTCAAGTCACTGTACGACGGCCTTGGCCGACTGGAGAGCAAGAGTCTGCCCCGCAGCCTGAACCCCGAAAGGCCCCGGCACGTTCTCCCCTAACCACGACCATGCAGGTTACACTAGCACAACCAACATCCGGACTGCGCACACATCCTCTGCCCAAGTCCAAGTTTTAGACAAAGCTGCCCTGCAGACCGGATTCCAGCCTGACCTTCACTTCTGTAAAGCTGTAAACACAGGGACGCCGACCGGAGAAGCGGCAGCAGCCCCTGGCAGTCCCACCGCAACACAGCCCTGTACCGAGGCGCTCGCGCAGCGCGCCGCCGATCCGGAAGCAGTGCGGAGGCCGCGGGCGCACGCGCTCCACACAAAGGCTCCTCCCCGGCTCGCTCAGCTCCCCTGACGGCAAAGGGCCTTGGCCGCAAGCGCGCGGATCCCGAGGCCCGAGGCCCGAGGCCCAAGGCTCTGCTCCCTCGGCGGTTTGGCGCAGGTCGGCCAGGCCCCCGACCTGTGCAGAGCTCCAAAAGCACAGGAGACTGGAGGGCTCCCTATTCCTGGGTGTCTGCGACAAAACCCGTCAGGCTGCAGGACCTTGGGTAAAAGGCTGCACCCTTACAAACTGCAGCCTGCCATCAGCAATTGCCAGGCACATGGCACATGGCAGAGCACAGCCTTAAATAGGCAACCTTTCAGTGACTTTAGTCCTTTCTCTTCCTCTTCTTTCTCTATCCCTTGATTTACTCATTTTCGTCTTCCCCTCTCTGGATTTTACTTAAGAACTGTATTTTTCCTTAAGAATTTAGATTGTTTTTCTGTAACCCATCTTTCCATTTACTGTTTTGAAATTTACCTAACAAACTTCCAAAACACTGCCACTATGCTAGTCAAAATCTCGCCAAATTTTTTTATAACTTGTATTAGCTCCTGCCCCCCCCCCAAAAAAAAACATAAATAGCCTCTTCAGTCACTCATTTTTCTCTCCTCTCAAAGTTAATATTTCCAAGCTTAACATTTTCATAGTCTATGAAATATTCCAGAGAGGGGTCACTAAAAAATCCAGTTCCTAGATATGCCCCATCCTTTGTTTTTCCCTTTAGCAACACTATGGATAGAATGGAACCTAGGGCAGGAATGGTAGACACACTCCACCACTGAGCTCTATCTCCAACCACTGTATCTCCTACATTCCACTCAAAAACTTAACATCAATCTTTTCAATTTTTTTCTAAGCTGGTGGTGATAGTGGTGCCATCAATCCCAGCACTAGGAAGGCAGAAAGGCAGGCAGATCTCTGTGAGATCAAGGCTCTACAGAGCGAGTTCCAGGACAGCTAGGGCTCTGTTACACAGAGAAAACCTGTCTCAAAAAACAAACAAGAAATTCTAAAAGGTCATTTGAGCCACTCATCCACAAAACTTACAGAAAGGTGGAGAGGTGGCTCCACAGTTACCCTCTAACCTCTACATGCAACAACACATACTAATAAGTACTTTAAAAAAAAAAAAAGCCGGGCTGGAGAGGTGGCTCAGAGGTTAAGAGCACTGGCTGTTCTTCCCAAGGTCCTGAGTTCAATTCCCAGCAACCACATGGTGGCTCACAGCCATCTACATTGAGATCTGCCTGGGCATATATGTAGAGCAAATACTGCATACATAATAAATAAATAAATGAATGAATGAATAAATAAATAAATAAATAGATAGATAAATAAATAGATAAATAAATTAAATAAATGCTTTAAAAAAAAGCCAAATCCTTGATAGTACAAAGGAAAAGATGACAGAATTTAACAAAAAAATAAAAATAAAAATGAGTACTATTCCAGAGCTGGACAGGTTGTTTGGGACAGAGATGCAACAAATAAGAGGCCCATTCTGGGTCTTAAATATCAATCATGGTAAGTATACAGAAGCTACAAATTTTTCTTTATTAGGTGGCAAAGTTTCCATTTAAATTATATTCTGTCATTAAGATTAGCAAGTCAATGCCTTCAGAGATGTTCAATGGATAAGACTAGCATATATATGTACAAAATTCTCAAAAAAAACTTTAAAGAAATAGAAATAAGCCAAGAAAACACATTTAGGATTGTACGCAGGAAGTGTCTATACACTGGTCATAAACAAAAAGAAGAACAAACTCCTAGAACTCAGAAAGTATATGACACAAGAGAGGTACAGAATACCTATGGTCCCAGACACTGGAGAGAAGTGGTTGGGAGACAGAAGGATAGTAGTCTTAGGCCAGCCTGGGGAAGAATAAGAAGACTGTGGCTCTTATTTAAAAGCTTAAAACAAAACAAAAAGACTGTACTTAAGATAAAAGGCTTAGCTGGGCGGTGGTGGCGCACGCCTTTAATCCCAGCACTTGGGAGGCAGAGGCAGGCGGATCTCTGTGAGTTCGAGGCCAGCCTGGTCTACAAAAGCGAGTCCAGGACAGCCAGAGCTGTTATACAGAGAAACCCTGTCTCGAAAAACCAAAAAAAAAAAAAGATAAAAGGCTTGACACACCAAGTGGGCATTTTATGTTCTTCAGCAGGATGTTCCCTTCTTCTGTCTAAGCCGTCCCTTCCCACTGTCCTGAATGTCACTATGCTCAGTAGTGTTTCCTAGGTAGCATGTCTTCTCCACATCTGCTCTCACACAAGCCACTCTTCTCACCCCAACTGACTTTATTTTTAATCACATTCAGATCCTCTCTGACTTTCTCATTCATTTCCAGTCTATCTATTTTAACTCAGTGGTTCTTGACCTTCCTAACGCTGTGACCCTTTAATACAGCTCTTCATGTAGTGGTGACCCCCCCAACCCCAACCATAAAATTATTTTCATTGCTGCTGTTGTGAATCATAATGTAAATACTTTTGGAGATAGAGGTTTGTCAAAGGGATTGCAACAGACAGGTTGAGAACCACTAAGATTTAACTAGCTTCTGTCAACCTAACGTCCATATTCTGACTGGGGATGTTGTGCTCAGTAGCTAGAGTGCATACCTAACATGCATCAAACTCTGAGTTTGATCCAAGCACCACATAAACCAGATGTGATAGAGACCTGTAATTCTAGCACTTGGGAGGTAGAGGCAGGAGAATCGGAAGTTCAAGGTCATACTCGGCCAGATAGCAAACTCAAGGCCAGCTGGCAATCTCTACTACCACCGGCAATCTCTACTACCACCGACAATCTCTCAAAAACAGGAGGGGGACACTTGTCCATGCTCTACAATCAAGAAATACAAGCTTCTCATCTCATCTTTGATATATACTTCTACCTTGCTTTTAATGTTGTCTTTCTAATCCACTTATCTCTCAGCTAAGTTTATCTGAATATTACATATGAAGAATTATGAATCTTATTTTGTACAGAAAATCAAACTGGTGACTAACAAATCCATCTATTTTTCTCAATCCTATACCTCAAAAACAATCTTATTTCACCTCTTGACCAGACTGCTGTGACCACTCCCTCTTCTCTCAAACTTGCCTTTCCTGCATAAGCTACTTCTCTGATGTCTAAAGTACCATTCTCCTATTCCTTCTGCTTCTCCTATTACTACTCAATCACTAAGATTGCTGTGTAGTTCCCACTATACACTTCAACCATACCTTCTGCACCATATACCAAGAAATCACTAACAAATTTCTTGTCCTTTTCTCCCAGTGCCTTCAATTCTGCTTTGTTCTATATCAGACTGTTCTCAATGAGTTCAATAATATGCTCAAAACCTTTCTTTACCATCCTCACTTCCTGAAGAATGCACCCACTTCAGCTAACCACACGTATAGACTGGAAAAACCACTCAACTCAATGTGTTTCACAGCTTCAGAGACTCTTCTGTTAGCCACAAACATAGAGTCTAGTTCTGTAGCAAGCTAGGTAGCGTGGGCTGGTTTTGAGCTCTCAGTCTTCTTGCCTCAGTTTACTGAGTGCTAGAATCACAAGCATGTACATTCATCATACCTTGATTTACACCTGCTTTGTATTGGCATTTAGCTTCACTTATTCCCTACACACCATGAAACGCCTCCCTCAGAATGGCACTGTCTTCTACTATATCCACTATCAGCTCCTCCGTGAGTCTATCCTCATCTGCTTTCTCCACACTCACACACTGGGTATTAAAAGCATCAGCAGAAAGCCATTAAATCTTCCATGATTTATTCTAAATATAACTATTCATCCCACCAACTAATCTAAATCATTTCCATACCTAAATGCTTAATCCTATTCAAACACTCAAGTCCTTCCATGAAATTCTCAGATCATACCTTTGGCTCCCATAATCCTCTTTATAGTTTCTAAAATCTTCCTTCATCCGTTTGTTCCTACTCCCTCCAGTTTCAGAATAAGGTACTTGTCCTTCTTAAAGTTACCTCAATTCAATTCCTTCATCCATTGCTTCCGTCCTCTCCTAGCCCACTGAGTAAACCTCCATGCCTTACGGTGACTTACATTCTTGAAGACCACAGAGAAAAACTAAAGCTCTACACACCAAGCCCCTGGATGGCCATTCAAGTCCTTGCCTCTTTAGAGACACTAAAGACTTGTCTTGGTTTGGATATTTATGATTCTACACAGCATTCCTACACTAGATTCTTGGTTCATGATTCTACGCTGGCCTCTGCTTGTGTCAAGTCCACTCCTCTTGATCCAAATTTGAGTGTTTTCTCTAATTCTATCTTGAAACTTTCTAAAATGTTCTCCCTCCTAATACTGCCTCAAACCTTTCCTTCATATGGAACTCTCCAGAAATAAGCTTTCAGTTGTCACCCTGCGACAACCTATTATTCCTAAGGAATCTGAACATATGCTGATTTCTTTTTTAACTTATATATTTATACAGCCAGGTATGGTGCCCCATGCCTTTAGTGCCAGCACTCAGGAGGCAGAGGCAGGTGGATGGATCTCTGTGAGTCCAAGGCCAGCCTGGTCTACAGAGTGAGTTCCAGGACAGCCATGGCTCTGTAGAGAGATCCTGCCTCAAAAAATAAAACAAGCCGGGCGGTGGTGGCGCACGCCTTTAATCCCAGCACTTGGGAGGCAGAGGCAGGCGGATCTTTGTGAGTTCGAGGCCAGCCTGGTCTACAAAGCGAGTCCAGGACAGCCAGAGATATTCAGAGAAACCCTGTCTCGAAAAACCAAAAAAAAAAAATAAAAAAAAATAAAACAAGAAAAACTGTCAAATAAATACATTTTATTTATTTCTGTGTATGAGTGCTTTGTCTTCGTGTATACTTGAGTACCATAGGCATGCGGTACCCGTGGACCAGAGAGGGTGTCGGCTTCCCTGGAAGTTATAGACAGTTGTAAACCACTATGTGGGTGCTGGGAATCGAACCTGGTTCCTTTAGAAGAGTAGCCAGGGTTCTTAACCACTTAGCCACCTCTCTAGCCCATATATTGCTTCAATTAACACTTAAATTAGTCCAAATGATTTCATAATCATCAGTGAGTGCCCTACCAAATCAGTGTCAGTTACCAACCCCACGCAGGTACTCTCAAGTCTCTATGGGACCTCTTGGTTCTGTATCCATTAATTTTAACTCTTGCTAGATAGCCTATCCTTGGTTTTTTTAGGTTTTTTGTTATTGTTGTTGTTGTTGGTTTTTTGTGTTTTTTTCTGTTTGTTTGTTTGTTTTTCAAGACAGGGTTTTTCTGTGTATCCTTGGCTGTCCTGGACTCACCTTGTAGACCAGCCTGGCTTTGAATTCACAGAGATCCACCTACCTCTGCCTCCTGAGTTCTGGGATTAAATGCGTGTGCCACCACACCCAGCCATTACAGACATCTGTGAACTGCCACATGGTGCTGGGATTTGAACCGGGGTCCTTTTGAAGAACAACTAGTGCTCTTAACCGCTGAGCCATCTCTCCAGCCTTTGTTTTTTTTTGTTTGTTTGTTTGTTTTGTTTTGTTTTTGAGACAGGGTTTCTCTGTATATCCCTGGCTGTCCTGGACTCTCTTTGTAGACCAGCCTAACCCAGAACTCACAGAGATCCACCTCATCTGCCTCCAGGTTGCTGAGATTAAAGGCCTGCGCCACCATGCCAGCAATAACCTACCCTTTATATTTCTACTCAGTTTGTCTTGGGTTTGTTTGTTTGTAGACTAGATCTCTTTATGTAGTCCAGGGTGTCTCTGCATTTTGGTATCGAATTCATTACATCTTCCCCCTTCGGCCACTCTCATGCTGGGACTGCAGATGTGAAGCCTATCCCTGGTCCAAAGTCTTCCAGCACTGACACAGTGCTAAACTAACCAACTCATTTCTGTTAACAGCACAGAAATAATCACACACCTCAGTCACCCTTTCCCCACTGGCATTACTATCAACTGACATCCTCAACACTACACACTTTGCCGCAGCCCTGTAAACATCTTCCAGAAACACTCCATCACAGGAGGAAGTCGTCTTAAGACTCCATTCCTAAACCCTCTTCTTACTTCCCCAATCAAACCCATCAGTGAAGACAAAACTTCATCAATGGTCCCCACTATATCTTAAGTGAAGGTAAAGCTCCTTCAAGCCCCTCAAATTAGGCTAGTCAACTGTCCAGCAACTGTGAAATGGGTAAATACACTGTGGAAAGACATAGTAGAGACTTGAGGGCAGATGAAAAAGAATAAACTACTGCTCTATGAAACAGAAATGAATCTCACAGCCATAGTTTTGAGCAAAAGAAAACAGACACACAAGGGGCTGGAGAGATGGCTCAGTGGTTAAGGGTACTGACTGTTCTTCCAAAGGACCCCGGTTCAAATCCCAGCACCCACACTGCAGTTCACAAGCTGCCTGGCTGCCTGTAATTTCCGGGTGTGATGGTGCACGCCTTTAATCCCAGCACTCAGGTGGCAGAGGCAGGTGGATCTCTGTGAGTTCTAAGTTAGCCTGGTCTACAGAGTGAGTCCAGGACAAGCCAGGGTTACACAGAGAAACTGTCTTGAAAAACAAACAAACAATAGAATAATAAGTACTGTGGTTTGGAGGAAATACCTTCTATTTGGAGGCGACACACAAGAAATGTTAAAGTAGCCATGTAAATGGATACGTAGATAAATAAAAATAAGGGAGGCTTTTGTTGTCTTTTGGGGTTTATTTTGTTTTGGTTTCTTGAGGCAAAGCTTGCGCCACCACACCTGGCAAACAAGTTTTAAAACATATTATCCTCAGCACTCAGGAGACAGAAGCAAGAAGAGTTCTGTGAGTTTGAGACCAGTCTGGTCTACAAAGTGAGTTCCAGGAAAGCCAAGGCTGTTATGTAGAGAAAACCTATCTCAAAAAAAAAATCAAACGAACTAACAAAACCCAAAACAAAAAGAAATATCCTGTGCTTTTAGAATTAGAGTTTACTGGACATATTTCAATAAATAAAATGTTTTAAACCATTTTGGTCTGGATTTTGAGCTCTCCCTATTATTTTCTAGCTTTATTTCTTTCCATTCCTCAACACGAAACCTTAATTACAGCTGATTTCAACCACCAACCCCTAAACACACCCAGAATTGTCACTTTTTACCCTCATCATCTTGCCTAGAAAGTCGTACCTACGCTTCCAGCTTTAAACTGCACACTAATTCCTCCACAAGGCCCGATCAAACCCGTCAAATAATTTATGTCATAGACAGTTGCATATATTTTGTCCCTAGACAAACTCCTGAAAAAAAAATGGATCATGCATTCATAAACATAGATGTATCCTTTCATTGCCTACTAGAAAACCTTGTACAGTGTAAGTGTAAAAGATTCTGGAGTAAATTCTGGCAGTCTCATATCCTACCCATTGCTATTTCTATTTACAACCATCCTAGTTTGCATATTTAATCATACAACAAATAATTAAACCCTTACTACATAAGAGAAAGTGTCTGCTATAATGCACCCCACTATGCTACCCAAAAATACAATCCAATTTAAGCCACTGTCATTTGAATCTTTCTAGTCACCCAGTCTCCGCACTGCAACAATTCCGTCCCACCCTCTCATCTCTTGGTGTACAACTCAGGCCCTTCTGAGCTTCGTTATGAGCCTCCAATCTGGTCTTCTCATCTCCTACTGTGCTGCACTACCATACTTCCTCAGTGCTGTATGGTGTATCTACTGTCACATTAAATAAATAAGTCTAGTGACATAGCTCAGTGGTAGAGCACCTGCCTAGCATGTAAGGGAAGGAAAGGGAAATGGAAAGCGGAAAGGGAGGGGAGGGGGAAGGGGTGAGGGGGAAGGGGTGAGGAGGGAAGGGGGAAGGGGGGAAGAGGAAAGGGGGAAGGGGGGAAGGGTGAAGGGGTGAGGGAGGGAGGGGGAGGGGGAAGGAAAAGAGAGGAGAGGAAAGAAAAAAGGAAAGGGAAGGGAAGGGAAGGAAGAAGAAAGTTAGTCTGTCTAATATATAGTTCTTAATTCTCTGCTCAAAATTCAATAGCTACACATTAATGATATGTTAACACATTTCAATGCTATGCTAACATATTTTAATCAAATTCCCACAACAATCTTAGTTATAGAAAGAAAGGCACAATGAGCCGGGCGGTGGTGGTGCATGCCTTTAATCCCAGCACTTGGGAGGCAGAGGCAGGCGGATCTTTGAGAGTTCGAGGCCAGCCTGGTCTACAAAGTGAGTCCAGGACAGCCAGGGCTACACAAAGAAACCCTGTCTCGAAAAACCAAAAAAAAAAAAAAAAAAAGAAAGAAAGGCACAATGACTATCAATTTCCTGATGAGAAGTGGAGGTTCAGGAAAGGAAATAATTCTCTACAATCATAGAATGGATAAATACAAGACCAGCTTCTATTTGCTTACAAAGCATGACACTAACTCACACCAAATACAATCACTTACTTAGCTTTCAAATCACCCATTGTCTACCCAACACAAACTAACCTTCCTACTTTAAAACATAATGGCCTAACAGCCGGGCGTGGTGGCTCACGCCTTTAATCCCAGCACTTGGGAGGCAGAGGCAGGCGGATCTCTGTGAGTTCGAGGCCAGCCTGGTCTATAAAGTGAGTCCAGGACAGCCAGAGCTATACAAAAAAAAGAAAGAAAGAAAGAAAAGAAAAATTCAGAAAACATAGTATACTCTACTCATGAATTAACCCCTCAGTACTTAAACTACAGGTTGTGATTATTTAGAAACTCATGAAACCCATTTTATGCATGATAATTCGGTTCCTACCCCAAACCCCTAAGCTAGTTTTGCTTTTTTGGGGGGAGGGGGCGATTCTGGACACAGTGCACATGACTTTCGCCACAGCACTCAAAAGCAGAGGCAAGTGAATCTCTGAATTCAAGGCCTAGTCAACATAGTGAGCCAGGCTATACAGAATAAGACCCCATCTTTTAAAGGGGGAAGGTGGGGTGCTAGAAGGATGGCTTGGTAGTTAAGAGCACAGGCTGCTCTTCCAAATGACCTAGATTCGATCCCAGCACCCACATGGCAGCTCCCAAATATCTGTAACTACAGTCCCAGGAGACCCAATGCTCACTTCTGATCTCCAGGGTACTGCATGCACATGAGTGCAGACATACAGGTAGCCAAACACACCCATACACACAAAATAATAAAATAACTTTAAAAAAATAGAAACATGCCAGGCATGGTAGCGCACACCTTTAATCCCAGTACTGGGGAGGCAGAGGCAGGAGGATCTCTGTGGGTTCAGGTTAGCCTGGTCCACAAAGAGAGCACAGGATAGCAAGGGCTATAGAGAAACCCTGTCTTGAAAAACCATAGAAAGAGAGAGAGAGAGAGAGAGAGAGAGAGAGAGAGAGAGAAAGAAAGAAAGAAAGAAAGAAAGAAAGAAAGAAAGAAAGAAAGAAAGAATTATAAGAGCATCCAATTTGGCAAAGATGGTTTTGGCTGTATTTGAATTTTTTGCTTTACATATACACATATTCATACACATGTATTAACTGAAATATACCTTATATTTCTTACTGTGGGTTATCATTTAAATACTATACCATTCCCCATATATACTAGATGTCTCATCTCATCTTTAATTCTTCCAGCTAAAATGTTCTCTTTAAATTATTTTATGTATTTATCTTTTTTTTTGAGACAGGGTCTTATTATGTAGCCCAAACTGACTTTGAACTCCCTATGTAGACCAAACTGACCTGGGAAGCTAGGTCCTCCCACCTCTGCCTCCAGTGCTAGAATTAGTCTGCACCACTACACGAGGCTTTATTTTACTGTCCCGCTTCTGTGGCGCTGCAGGGCAGTCCCAGGTTCTTCCCTAGTCAAATATATTCCCACAACACTGTTACTGAACACTGACATTTCCTTATGGTGCACTGTGCTGCTCATGGCACACTGTGATCACTGTGTGCTTGTGCACAAGTCAGCCTTGCTGACAATATAACTCCCAAAGGGTTCACTCTTGACAGCTAACAATGCTTTTATACATAATGTAACTGATCTGTTAAATAAAAATCATCCAACAATTTTTCTGAAATCCCTATTTATAAATTACATAAATAATCTCTGGTACATTCCAAACTTCTGTTAACTCTCATGCTCCAAGTAGTCTTACCATCTTCCTCCTCAAAATAGGTCTTTTCACCAATCCTCTTTACCTGCCTCCCATCTTCCCCTTAGCATAACTTATCATAATCATTTCCTTCTTTCAGAACTACTTTTTCCCCCAATCTGAATCTCTTCGACCTTAGTTCTCCAACATCTAAACCAAATTCAATCCCCCTTTTAGAGGCAGGAGGTGGGTAAGCAGCTTTCAAAGAGCTCCTCACTCAGTTGTCCCAGCTGGCCTGGAACTTGCTATGTATACAGCTGCCCCTCAAACTTGCAGCAATCCTCCTGCTTCTGTGTGCTAGGACTACAAGCATGAGCCACCAGTCATACTGACCAATTTTATATTTAATGTAATTTCCTTCAACTCCATCTCCTCAAATTATGCTCACTCCTTTCTAGAGCACTGTTTTAATCAATCCCCTTAATTCTTTCGTTCGTTTGGTTTTTTGGGTTTTTTTGTTTTGTTTTGTTTTGTTTTTGTTGTTTTTTTTGAGACAGGGCTTCTCTACATAACAGAGCCCTGGCTGTCCTGGACTCATTTCACAGACAAGGCTGGCCTTGAACTCACAGAGATGCCCTGTCTCTGCCTCTGGAGTCCTGGGATTAAAGACATGCACCACCATGCCCAGCTCTTAATTCTTATTTGTATAAAAAAGCAAAATTATAAATAAATAAATAAATGCAACAAAAATAGGAAACAGATAATTCAACTCTCTGAACTACCTACCTCATAGTTTCCCATTCTCTGATTAATTCAACAGGCAAGTGTGCATCCACTGTCTGTCCCAGCTGCAGCTCAGACAGCAGCTCTGAGAAAAGTGTACAGGGAAATGTCAGGACAACAGGGCTGAATAGACTCATGTTCTTTACTCACTATCCACAAGAATCTGCAAGGTAGACTCAGAAAATAACAAACTCAAAGTTGCACTAGACAAAAGTGCACACAAAAGACCCATGGTTGTTATAGGGGGCTCAAAAATCTACCCAACATAAGCTAACTCAGAAAGAAACAAATCAGTAGGAACAGCTAAAAGAAAACAGGCTAAAAGCATTCAAATTTAGTCATACTGTAGATTCACTCTATTGCTGCCCAAGAAACATGGAGCCCTTTGGTTCCTCTCTGAAATCAGAGAGGAAACTAGAGTTTCTCTCAGCTCTCATGCTACTGACAGTCTTCAAAACTTGTCCAGTCAGGTTTGATGGTGCATACCTTTAATCCCAGTACTCAGGAGGCAGAGACAGGAGGATTTCTGTGAGTTCAAGACCAGCTTGGTCTACATAGGGTTCCAGGACAGCTAAAGCTACACAGTAAAACTGACTCAAAAAGTACAAAACAAAAAGCTACCCCTTCCTTTTTCTTTTTTTTTTTTAATCCATTCCTCCCATTCAACCATCTGATTTGTTCAACTATCACTTAGAAGTGCCCAACTGTATAGTGGTCACCATTGTCCAACATATTCTCAACTTCTACTTGAAAGTATTTTCCAAAGCCAGTTAATAAGTCAACCAATAAAATCATTCCCATGCCTTTGACTAACTGAATTGTAAGTAAAATCGTTCTCTGTTTTCTATTTGATATTGGTCTTTAGCACTTAAAATCAAAACTTTTGGAGTAAAAAAGACTTTCAGGAGCCAGTAAGATGGCTCATCAAGTAATGACACTTGCCACCAAAACTGACACCCTGAGTTTAATCTCTGGGTTCCACATGATAGAAGAAAACAGACTCTCAAGTTGTCCTCTGACCTCCACATACACATAATAAATAAAAGTAAAATACATTTTTAAAAGACTCTTCAACAATGAGGATACTCAAAATATTATACCTTCAAATGTACCACCCTGAAAGAAATTTTATACTCAGAAGGACATCTCCAGCATACTTTTAAAAACTCTCCCCCAGGGCTAGAGAGACGGTTCAGTGGTTAAGAGCACTGGCTGTTCTTCTAAAGTACACAGGTTCAAATCCCAGCACCCACATGGCAGTTCACAGTTGTCTAATTGCCGGGCGTGGTAGAACACGGCTTTAATCCTAGCCCTTGGGAAGGTGGCCCTCTTGAAGGTGAATTCAAGACTAGCCTGGTCTACAAAGTCAGAGTACAGCCAAGGATACACAGAGAAACCCTGGTGCACGCCTTTAATCCCAGCACTCGGGAGGCAGAGGCAGGTGGATCTCTGTGAGTTCAAGGCCAGCCTGGTCTACAGAGTCCAGAACAACCAGGGCTACACAGAGAAACCCTGTCTCAAAAAAGCAAAAACAAAAACACCAAAAAAAATTTTTAGTCAATTTCATGAAATCTTAGTTACTAAATTGTTATTCTCACTTCATAGAGGGTGGGAGGGGGAAAAAACACCTTTAAAAATTTTTTTTTCTCCAAATGAATTAAATCAAATTGTTTGGGGCTTGGAGGCAAAGAAGGACATAGTCCCACATTGTAGCTATGGCTGACTTGGATCTCAAAAATCTTCCTGCCTCACCCTCCACCTACTGGAGTACTGGAATTACAGACTTGTGTCATCATGTCTGGCTAAATCAGATTCTTTTTTTAATTTGTTTTGGTATGTGTGAATGTGTATGTGGGAGGCGGGTACTGTGGGGGAGGAGGAGTCGGTGCATCCACCCATGTGTGTACAGGTATGTGCTTGGAGGCCAGAGAAGGTCATCAGTGTCCTGCTCTCTGCCTTACCCCCTTGAGTCACCCAGTGAATCTTGAACTACTTAGTTCTCCATCCCCCCCCCCCAATCCCACCCCTATCCTACACAGTGCTGGGGTTACAGAGATAGGTGCAATTGCTCTAGCCTTTTCTATGGGTCCTGGGGATTTAAACTCAGGTCCTCATGCTTGTACAGCAAGGATTCTTACCCTGAGACATCTCCTTAGCCCTTAAATCAGATTCTTTTTTTTTTTTGTGTGTGTGGTTTTTGGAGACAAGGTTTCTCTGTGTAGCCCTGGCTGTCCTGGACTCATTCTGTAGACCAGGCTGGCCTTGAACTCACAGAGATCCACCTGCCTCTGCCTCACAAGTGCTGGGATTAAAAGCGTGCACCACCACTGTCTGTCTTAAATCAGATTCTTAAAACACCTACAGATAAGGAAATATATACTAAAACCAGTGCCCTTCTCCCGACCAGATTAAGAGGCCCTTCGATCTCAGCCCTTCAGTATTTGTGCAGGATTTGAGTGCAAACTAACCCACTCCATCTACTTCCATGAATGTAAAAAAGTTTCCAGTCAAACACCCATTTTGTCCTCCAGGCTGTCAGACTCACATGCCCACAGACACACCTGTGTTGGTTTGCTCATTGAAACAAGGTCTCATGTAGACCTGACTGGCCTTGAACTCACAGAGATCCTCCTGCCTCTGCCTTCTGAGCGCTATGGCTAAAGGTGTGCACCAAAAACACTCAGCTGTATTCTTTGGTCTGTAACACTCCTACCCAGTCAATAATTTCATGAAGTGTCATTGCTACTGCTAACTCAATACTACCTTCTAGCAATCATTCAACAGATATTTACTGAAAGGGAAAGGACAGATAGAAATGAAGAAGCACAGCCAGATCAGTGGCAGAGCCCTTGCCTAGCATGCACAAGACACTGGCAGTGACTGCAAAACCAAAAAATAATACGCAGAAGAAAATAGAATATTCACAATATTTACACGTACATGTGAAAGAAATCTTGACGTCTAGGAGCAAGAGAAGTACAATTACTTAAACAGATTTCCTAAAAGAACTCCCTTATCTATGGGGCTGACCCGAACTCCATACACAAAGTTTTGCAAACACTGACTCCATTCTTTTTTTATTCTGTGTATTTGTGCACACACACACACACACCACTTGCATGTAGAGGTCAGTGAACAATTTGCAGGAGTCGACCCTCTCCTTCTACCATGCAGGTCCCAAAAACTGAACTCAAGTTATCAGACCTGGCACAAATACTTTTACAAGCTGAGCATTTCACCAGCCCTGATGATGCCATTCTTGTACAAGAACGGCATAGATGTGCCCACCTGTGTCCAACCAACCCATTACTCAATAAAATATGAGACTTTTATTGGGGAGAAGGAGAGAAAAGAAAAACACAGGCATGGTAGTACATGCCTTTAATCCCAGAACTCAGGAGGCAGAGACAGGCAGATCTCTGTGAGTTCAAGGCCGGCCTGGTCTACAAGTCTAGGACAGCCAAGGCTACACAGAGAAACCCTGTCCCGAAAAAAATAAAAAAAAAAAAGACTTATATCGAGGGGCCAGGGAAACGGCTCAATAGGGAGGAGTTTGCTGCAAAGCCTGGTGACCCAAGTTTGAACCCACAGACCCACAAGGTAAGTGTGTCCTCCATACTTGTACCATGGTGCATGTGCACATACATGATAAAGTGCAATTTAAAAAAATTATAGCCAGACGGAGGTGGCACACACCTTTAATCCCAGCACTCAGGAGGCAGAGGCAGGTGGATCTCTGTGAGTTCAAGGCCAGCCTGGTCTACAGAGTGAGTCCAGGACAGCCAGGGATACACAGAGAAAACCTGTCTTGAACTCACAGCCACGCATAGTCGTATGTGCCTGTAATCCAAAAGACTGAAGCAGAGGAATTCCAAGATGTAGGTAAGTCTGGACAATTTAGCAAGTTCCAGACCAGTCTGGAACTATTAGCAAGGTCCTATTCAAATGAATGAATGAATGACACACACACCTCAGACACCTGGCATGAACATTAAGAAGCCATTCTAACACATTCCCACATTCCATCAACAAAAACTCTCCATAGACTCTCAAAGAATACTGCAACCTGGCAAGCCATTCCAAGATGAATAAGCAACTCCTTCACTCCTAGTGACCAGAGCTAATGTTGCAAAGATGCTGTTTCCTACAAGTCTTGTTTGGGTTCAAGCCGCTCTTCCTCATTTCATCCAGTCCTTCTGACTACTTTGAAGTCAGAAGTTTAAAGACTCTTCTAACACAGTGGGAAGTCAAGAGATACAACCTAAAGCAGAGGTTGAGTCTTTCAGCCTCTAAAACTCAAGGCTTAGGTAGGGCTGGCAAGACGGTTGGGTGAGTTAACGTGCTTTGCTGTTTAATGATGTTAGCCTCATGGCCTGAGTTCAATGTCAAGATCCCACATGAAGGGGGAGAAAACTAACTCCTTAAAGCTAGCCTCTGACTTCCACATACCCTCACCTTGATGCACATATGCTCACACACATGCAAGGGCTTTTTAATTTAAATAAAAATTAAATTTAAAATAACATTTTTAATGTTAAGACTTGAGCACATCATTTGAAAGTGTAAGACATGTAAAAGAAAAAAATAACAAGTTCAGAATGGAGGCTGACGGGCGTGGTAGCACACACCTTTAATCCCAGCACTTGGGAGGCAGAGGCAGGCAGATCTGTGTGAGTTCAAGGCCAGCCTGGTCTACAAAATGAGTCCAGGACAGTCAAGAATACAGAGAAACTCTGTCTCAAAAAAACTAAAAAAAGCCAGGCGGTGGTGGCGCACGCCTTTAATCCCAGCACTTGGGAGGCAGAGGCAGGCGGATCTTTGCGAGTTCAAGGCCAGCTAGTCTACAAAGCGAGTCCAGGACAGCCAGAGCTACACAGAGAAACCCTGTCTTGAAAAAACAAACAAACAAAAAAAAAGAATGGAGGAAGAGGAAAACTGTCACTGACCCTCCTCCATTTCACGCAGGGACAGCTGACTTCTGCAGTCATTATTCAAAGCGATGACATCATTTTGGTAACGTGAGAAATGATGGAGCACAGCATGGTGGCACACATCTATAATCCTAGCACCTGGGAGGATAAGGCAGGAGGTGTCTGAAGTTGCCCTGGGCTATATAAACCAAACAACAGAAATGATATATATAAATCTACTAAGTAAGTACTTGGGAGAGCTGGCAAAAAACATGAACCACAAAAAATTAGTCCTTACAAGTAGCACCGTGTGCTAGAGGACAAATGTGGGGCAAACATAAGACTAGGTGGCAGAGAAATAAATATGATCAAAGTACATTATATACATGTATGAATATGCCATAAGGTGACCCATTATTTTCTATAGTGTTTATCTTTTTTAAATAATTTATTCATTTATATTTTATGTGCATTTGTGTTTTGCCTGCATGTTTATCTGTGTGAAAGTGTAAGATCTTGGAGTTACAGACAGTTGTGAGATGCCATGTGGGTGCTGGGATTTGAACCTGGGTCCTCTGGAAGAGCAGTCAGTGCTCTTAACCGCTGATGCATCTCTCCAACCCTGTGTTTATCTTCTTAAGGTAGAAGGTGAGAATAAGGCTAAGAAAAAATTGTGGGCTGGAGTTGGCTCAGTTGGTAGTGCTTACTCACCATGCAAAAAGTCTTAGATTCAGTCAAGGCTTTAATCCCAGCACTTGGGAGGCAGAGGCAGGTGGATCTCTGAATTTGAGGCCAGCTTGGTATATGTGAGTTCCAGGACAGTTAGAGCTATATAGAAGAAGGAAAAACAATCCTGGGTTCAGTTCCCAACACTCCTTAAACTGTATGTGGAACTCACACCTGTGATTGCTGAAATCCAGGAAGCAAAGGGTTCACAAAGTCAAGGGTATCTTCTCTACACACTTAAGAGCCAGCCTGGGTGACAGAAGCTCTTGTCTCAAAACAAGAACAACAAAAAGCTGGGCGTGGTGGTGCGCACCTTTAATCGAGCATGTGGGAGGCAGAGGCAGGCGGATCTCTGTGGAATTTGAGGCCAGCCTGGGCTACAAAGCAGTTTGAGAGCAGCCAGACTTACATGGTGAGACCCTATCTCAGGAGGGGGTGGGGACGCACGCGGGGCACAGCAGGCAGCAGTCTCTAGAAAGGTAAACTGTAACACACAGGGGTTGCTTTTCATTGTTAGTCCCCCCAGAGCAGTTTTTATATTACATACATATGCATATTGTTTGCATAAGAAAAACAGTGTAACATATTTATGTGCAATACAGTAAAAGAGCTGGTGACACACAGTACTAGTGGGGGGCTGAGCCCAGCCACCATAACGACTATAAAAATGGGTGCATCATACCAAGGAAGCCCTTTCTAAAAGTGACCAGATCAGGCTGGAAACAGCTAACAAGTTAGGAATGCTTCCTGCTCTTCCAACAAACCCAAGTTCAGTTCCCAGTACCCATGTCAGGTGGCTCAAAACTGTTGTGCCAGCTTCAGGGGGTCCAACATTCTCTTCTAGTCTTCTTGGGTACCCTCACACGCATGGCATACAAACATATACACATAAATAAAAATAAAATCTTTAAAAGCAAGGACATATAAATGCACTAACAGGAAAGTTTTCAAGTTTTTAAAATAAATATTCTGATTATGGCCCCCAGTGCAAGAGGAAACTCTTAGCCCTCATATGACTGCTGAACTGAGAAGGGCTGATATGTAGGGGCACCCCACACTGGAGGAGGATAGGTGGGAGAAGGGGGACGGGGTGGGAGGGGTGGTACGGAGAGGGATGGAGGGAGAGGGCTGTGATGGAGATATAACTTGAAGTAATAAATGTAATAATAATAATAAAAACACTACAAAAATTCTGATTATTTCTATAAGAAAAATTGTTAATGAAAGAACTCTCCCCAGTCTAAGTAGTATCTTGGCTAAAGAAATAAAATTCCTGCTAAAGGAATGAATAATAACCTAATTTCCCTTCCCTCTCCCAAATTTCACTCCATCCCCCCCATTAATCTCTTTTCCTTCAACTTCCATAAAAAGATTTGTCACAGCCGGGCGGTGATGGTGCAAGCCTTTAATCCCAGTGCTTGGGAGGCAGAGGCAGGCGGATCTCTGTGAGTTCGAGGCCAGCCTGGTCTACAAAGTGAGTCCAGGACAGCCAGGCTGTTACGAAAAACCAAAAAAAAAAAAAAAAAAAGATTTGTCACATTTAACACACTTCTCCTCAGTTGAAGTAATATTACAACATATTATGTATGTAATGTCTCCTATTAACAAAAGGTGAATACTATCCAAGTAGATATTAAGACACTGTCCTAGTCCAGAGGTGGCACATGTATTTAGGGAGGCAGAGGCAGGTAGATATATCTCTGAGTTCCGGGCCAGCCTAGTCTACAGATCAAGTTTCAGGACAGCCAGAACTACACAGGGAAACCCTGTCTCAAAAGCAAAACAAAACTAAGACAAGACACTGTCTTTACCCAATGTTCCTTCTTGAAAAATCAAGTCTAATGTACACTCAGTAAATGCAACAGAAAGAACGTTTCCTGACGTAGAGAGGCTAACTGTCCCTCATCAGACCTAGATTCATCCTGTCACTCAAGGTTTCCTTAGGCATCACGATAACCACTCCTGACCTCCTTATAACCTAAGATCAACACAGATATTCCCGATCCTCCAATCTGCATGCCTACTACGTTTTGCTGTTATTTTCCTCAATAGCACCATGCCTCAGTGACAGAGTACAACCGGAATTGTGAATGGAAAAGGGTCTCCCGCCAACCGAGGTATAGAACCAATTCAACCAGAATCCTTTGGGCTACAAATGGAGCCTCCAAAGACGGGACTATAATGCACCAACTCTAGCGTCCTGCAACCTAGACTGAAAAGGGCACCAGCTCTTCTGGAACCATGTAAACTAGGCAGTAAAGAAGGAAACCGCCAGGCCAAGTTAATTCCTACTCCAGTGTCCTACTCCAGTGCCAGGACGATATTCATCCAGCCTCCTTAAAGGACAACACTCCAAATCTGCTAAAATTCTATACTCCGCGGCCTCCAGAATCCCCATAGGCCAAGCGGTTTCTCAAGGTCTCTTTCAAAGATTTTCAGTTCACTAGTGCGGCACTAAAATGTCTCAAACTAAAATGTACAGGCTAAGCGACTAATTCTCAATGACCCCAACCACAGCGGGGACCCACATTTACCGGATGTCATCTACTGAAGAGCCCAAACAGGTTCCGAACTAGGCCATTCTGACCCATCTGGAATAACTCTTTAGACCTTGGGCCAGCATTTGATAATTATGCTACATCTGTCTATTCTATTATGCATCCCCTGCATCTTCTCTAATATTTAGCACTCCTCTGGCTTCAAACGCTCTCCCTTCTATCCGCAGAAAACTACTCTAGCCTTCTTTTCTTGCCTTGGAAACGCGTCAGTTCTTTCCATAATGAAACACCTAACATATCTGCACAATGAACACCCCCAGAATCCTCAAGACTGCTCCACAGCCACCCCCGGCATTCCTTCACCTATCCGGCACCTTCCCTTTCTCCCCTTTCGCACTCCCACTAGGCTTCCTGCAAGCAATCCCCTTTCTCCAGCCCCTGCCCTTCCCTGCAGCCAAAGAGCACACCGAGGCAGCAGCGGCGACCGAGGCCTGCGGTACATAAAGCACTGCACATAGACGACGGAGCACTTTGGGGTCTGGCCGGCCTCCTCGCCCACAGCCTGGCACCCCGAGGCCTCCCCGTGAGCATCCCACCTCCTTCCTACCCGACACCGGCCGCAGGCCTCGGAGGCCGCCCGCTCGCCTCCGCCGCCCCCGTCATTCTCCGTTCTCCAAGCCCCAACCCACCATCCTCGCGTCCCCCAGCCCCGCGCTCCCGCGGCCTGCGCCCGCCGCCTCCCGGGCCGCCCCCGGCTGGCCGGCCGCTCCCGCGGGTCAGGCCGTCGCCGTCGCGCTCCCCCCCCTCCGCGCGCCGCCCCCTCCCCTCCCCCGCCCTCCCGGGCCCGGGCCTGCCCGGCCGAGCGTTTACCGCGGGCGGGCGCCGAGGCGCGCGGTCACCGACTGCAGGCGGCGGCGGCTCCGACCTTCCCACAGGCTCAGCGAGGAGGGCGAGGGGGAGGGGAGAGAACTTTTGCTGTGGCAGCTCCGGCGACAGCTCCCACCCCTGCGCCTTTCTCCTCTTCCTCCCCCTCCTCCTCCTCCTCTTCCTCCTTCTCTTCCTCCTCCCAGAGCAGTCGAGAGGCAGACATGGCGCGGCTAGAGCGCCGCCGCGGTCGCCGCCGCTGCCGGCGCAGTGCATTGTGGGAAGCCCCGCACACAGGAAGCGCTCCGGGCCGCCCGCCCTCGCCTGACACGGAGACCTGGCTGCGAGACGCAGCGTGGCTTCGATTCTGACGCCTGCGTGTCAGCAGCGCAGCGTGGCCGGGGAAGTTGGGGTGCGTCCCGCTGATGGGCCTGGAGGGAAGACTCTTTGGAATAGATCGGAGCTAAGAAAGCTCCTGGGAGGACCGTCTTCCCCTTGAGGCTTGGTGCCTGCCTGGCGCCCCGAGAAGTGAGAAACGGGATTAATAACGAATTTAGGCCCTGGGAAGTGGAAGGAGCGGGAACGTGGACGAAAGATTTAGCCAAGATTTCTTGGATCTTTCTTTTGTCCTCTTACCTGCTTCTTTCTTCTCTGCGACCCAAAGTGTCACCTTTTCCGGATGATGTAACCCTTGAAACTATAGAAAACCTTGTTGGAGTCTGCAAACCTTGATGCAGGAAGTGGGCACTGAGAAAAAGCAAAAGATCCCAGTCAGGACTTTGTTGGGCCCCAACCTATGTCTGCATGCCAACAAAGGCTTGGTTATGATCTATACAGACCCAAGATTACTCAGTTGTCCCTTCTTTTGGAAGTCCTTTGGTGACCTTTACTAAATCGTGGGTTTCCTTAGGAGAACCCTCATGTAACTAATACCAAAGCCCTGAGTTGCCTATACAAAGGGAGGGCTTACAATTACTCACCTTTGTACCTCCACACTAGTACAAGGTCCTCTAGGTAACCTAGTATGTTCAGTGAATGTTGAACGGTTATTGGGAACACTAGGTGAGATGGAGCACCTACATTATTATGATTTCTTCATTACAATCTCAAGGCTTTATTTAGCACCTCTCTGCAATTTGAGGTGAAAGGGAAAGGACATTAAAATATCTACATAACCATTTCTGGAATTCTGCCCTTGTCCACACCCACCTCCCCACCCCTGAATGTTCATTTGAATAGTGCTTTTTGGCAAAATTCCAACCTCCTGCGTTATGCACTTGTGATGACACTGAATTAGATTACTGTCTGCAAGGTTAATATTCCCCCAGGCATTAACCTTAGTAAATCACGATGCCCGTTTGAAATAGCTGAGGCTCAGAAGTTCAGTTGAATTCACAGTTAACTATGAAAATAGAGGACGAACCAACAGCCTCACAATACTCTACATGAGCTTTCTCCCACCCCCAACATACAAATTTTAATAAGATGACAGTGCATATTCTGAATGCTAATTGTAACAAAACAGTGATATGACCTAGAGCAAGGGACAGTTATCTGGAGGACAGCCTTCTGGCAACTTCTACCAACTGCATTGGCATCAAATGCAGATGTTAAAAAAAAAAAACTCTGGTAGCAAAAAAGCCGACTTTCAGATTTTTTTTTTTTCTTTCCTGGTTTTTCAAAACAGGATTTCTCTGTTTAGCAAACCCTGGCTGTCCTGGACTCGATTTGTAGACCAGGCTGGCCTTGATCTCACAGAGATCCTCCTGCCTCCTGCTGGGTGCTATGATGCCCAGCCAGACTTTCAGCGTTAAGCCTCACTGAGAAGTTAATAATGGAAAGAACTGAAAGCCTAGGGTTTTACCCCACAGACTAAGATAGATAGGGTCGCCACTAGGAATAGATCCGATTCTTTGTTTCTAAACTTCACTAAGAGACATTGAAGACACAACCATCTAAAATGGGCAAAGTAAAAAAGACTTCAGACCATGGTAGTCAAAGTAAGAGTAACTGGAGGCCCTTGATAGGTTAAAACCTCTATCAAAAACTTAATAGAAATACTTCTATTTCTCTAGAAATACTTCCTGGCCCATTTCTTAACCATACTGCTGTTGCTTACCTTCCCAATGCCAGTCTTAACTATTCAGTGTGCTTCCTTTTTTTTTAATTAATATATTTATTTTACATATATGAGAGCTCAATTTGCATGTACCCCTACGTGCCAGAAGAGGGCATCAGATTCCAGTATAGATAGTTGAGCCACCATGTGGTTGCTGGGAATTGAACTCCAGACCTCTGGAAGAGCAGCCAGTGCTCTTAACCGCTGAACCATCTCTCCAGCCCCCTTTCTATCTTTCTTAATTTCTTCTCTCCCCCGACTCCTTTTAAAATAATAAGGAGAGGCTGGAGAGATGGCTCAGCATTTCAGAGCACTTGCTGCTCTCTCAGAGGACCCAAATTTGGCTCCTGTCATCCACTGCTTTATTCCAGCTCTGAGGATATGACTCTGTCTTCTGGCCTCCAAGAGCACCAGCGCACACGTGGCAGATCACACACACAGGCACACACTGTACACATGAATAAAAATTAAAAAAAAGAGGACCAGCAAGAGGGTTCAGAGGGTGAAGGCACTTGCTTCACAAGACTGGCAAGCTGAACTCAACTTCCATTAAAGGTAGATGGAGAGAACCAATTCCACAAAGTTGCCCTCTTAACTTCCACATGTGCACACACTAATGATAAATAAATTTGTTTTTCTCTTTGGTTTTACAAGACACGCCTGGCTAACCCATGCACTTCTACATGTGTGTTTACACTTTACCTCTATCCTGTGTGGGAGCACATGTCTGTCCCTAAAATGAAGACATAGAACCACTCCTTGCCAGCTCATGGTGGCCCACGCCTTTAATCCCAGCACTCGGGAGGCAGAGACAGGTGGATCTCTGTGAGTTCAAGGCCAGCCTGGTCTACAGAGTGAGTCCAGGACAGCCAGGGCTATACAGGGAAACCCTGTCTCGAAAAACAAAACAAAACAAAATATATATATATATAAAGCTACATAAACAAATCATTTAACACACACACACACACACATATATATACCATACATTACACATATCACACACTCGTGTGTGTGTGTGTGTGACTTTCTTCCTACAAGTACTAGGGATTGCACCTAAGGCCTTAGGCGCTCTACACTGATCTGTAGCCCACACCTCATGTGACCTCTTGCTGCTGGTGCTTTTACCTAAATGCATTTCACATGTCAAGTGTTCATTTGTTTTTATTGCTGTGTGGTGTTCTATTATGTGGATATACCAGAGTCCATCTGTCCATTCCCCACATACATGTAAATTGTTTCTAGCTTATTTGCTATTTCTCAAACTGCTGTGATCATTGTTATACAGATTTTTATTTGTGTTTATTGGTCGGTTTTTAGCAGTGCTGGAGATTAAACCCTGGGCCTTACACATGCTAGGAATGTACTGTACTACTGAGCTACATGCCCAGTCAGTGTATATAGGTTTCTGTGTAAACTTGAGTTTCTGTTTCTCTGGGATAAATGCCCAGAAGTATGACTGGTTGACTGGTGTGTCTTGGACTTTTTGGGTCTTTTTTTTTTTTTTTTTTTTGGTTTTTCGAGACAGGGTTTCTCTGTGTAACATCTCTGGCTGTGTCCTGGACTTGCTTTGTAAACCAGGCTGGCCTCGAACTCACAGTGATCCTCCTGCCTCTGCCTCCCAAGTGCTGGGATTAAAGGCATGCACCACCATGCCCGGCAGGTTCTCACTAGGTAGCCCTGGCTATCCTGGAATTTCCTATGCTGACCAGGCTGGCCTCAAACTCACAGAGATCTTTCCTTCCTGCACTTCCTGAGAGCTGGGACTAAAGGTATGTGCCACCACCCAAATAGCATACTTTTTTCTTAAGAAACTCTTCTACTGAGTTAGGGGTGAAGCTCAGTTGGTAATTTGCCTAGCATACACAAAGCCTAGGTTTCCATCCCAAGCACCTCCTAAAACCAGGCCTGGTGACACGTGTCTATGTCCCCACCACTGAGCAGGTAGACACAGGAGGATCAGAGGTTCAGGTTCATCCTCAGCTACATAGTGAGCCCAAGGCCATTCTGGGATATGTAAGAACCTGTTAAAGGAGGAAAAGAAGGAAAGAGAAGGGAGAGGGAAGAAAAGGAAGAAACCACCGCGCTATGCTCCTGAGTGATTCTATCATTTAAACTAATTTTATCACATATATTTATTTACTTGTGTTGGGGCGGGTACATGCCACTTCAAATGTATGAAGGTCAGAGACAACTTGCTGGAGTCGGTTCTCAAGATTGAAGTTAGACCACGGTGCCTTTCCCATTGAGATATATCAGCCCTAGGTATATCACTCCCACCCAGTGGCAATGGTTAAGGAATATCCAGTCACTCCCCATCCTCGATGGCATTCTCAGGTGAGTGGTGTTGATTTTACTTCATAACACTTCATAAGTGAGTATTGTTTTAGTTTAGTTCTTTTCCTTTAAAAACAAAAAGAAAGGCTTCTCCTCCACACTGACTACTGAGTGGGACACACACTCTCCCAACTCCTGCTTTCACTAACCGGCTTTCAAAAGTACACAGACATCTTTAGTCCAAAGATGTTATTACAGGGAAACAATTATCATTGATGAGTTAGGAAGTCTCTTAAAGTATTACAGTTTGTGTCTTTTAACAGTTTAATTTTTTTTCTTGTATCTGTGTGTGCACGAGGGGGGTGGTGTGGCTCATTCCGTGTGACCCTGTGACTCTCAGGTGACCACTTCACACAGTCAGTTCTCTCTTCCCACCTATATGTGGATTCCAAGGATGGAAATCAGGTCACCAGGCTTGCACGGCAAGCTCTTTTATCAGCTGAGCCATCTTGCTAGCCCTCGACCCTCTTGTTGACATGATCTTTTGTTAAATGGACCTAGTAATTACCCTTGAGACACAGTACAAATTAAACTAAGGTGTTCGGGAGCCACACAGGTAGCAAACCCCCACGTAACAAGCCAAGCAGGTAAGGTGAACTGAGTGCAGCAGATGTGGAAACACATGATAAGGAAGGGACACAAGAGTGCTCCAACTAGTCTAAACGTCACAGTCACTCAGCACCAGATGACAGCTTCCAGGTTAGGGACATGCACATGAGCAAATAAGAGAAACCGGAAATCTGAATTGAGGGTGAACTAGTAACTTTATTTTTGTAATGATTTTTTTATTTTTATTTTATGTGCATTAGTGTTTTGCCTGCATGTGTGTCTGTCTGTCTGAGTGAGGGTATGGGATCCTCTGAAACTGGAGTTTCAGACAGTGGTGAGCTGCCATGTGGGGGCTGGGAATTGAACCTGCGTCCTCTGGAAGAGCAGCTAATGTTCTTAGCTATTGAGGCATCTCTCCAGCCCCCCCAAAAAAGTGTCATGTAACCCATGCTGGCTTTAAACTTGTACAAAGGGCTGGAGAGATGCCTCAGTGGTTAAGAGTACTGGCTACTTGCCCAGCGTAGTGGCACATGCCTTTAATCCTAGCACTTGGGAGACAGAGGCAGGCGGATCTCTGTGTGTTCATGCTCGAGGCCAGCCTGGTCTACAAAGCAAGTCCAGAACAGCCAGGGCTATTACATAGAGAAACCCTGTCTCAAAAACAAACAAACAA
The DNA here is from genome assembly GCA_907164525.1 of Lophiomys imhausi. Taxonomy (NCBI): domain Eukaryota; kingdom Metazoa; phylum Chordata; class Mammalia; order Rodentia; family Muridae; genus Lophiomys; species Lophiomys imhausi. Next base: position 609,458 of record CAJQZJ010000531.1, on the reverse strand, counting down.
ACAAAAGAGTATGAGCTACTCTTCCAAAAGACTGAGGTTCAAATCCTAGCATCCGGAGCCGGGCGTGGTGGCGCATGCCTTTAATCCCAGCACTTGGGAGGCAGAGGCAGGCGGATCAATGTGAGTTCGAGGCCAGCCTGGTCTACAAAGCAAGTCCAGGACAGCCAGGGCTGTTACACAGAGAAACCCTGTCTCTAAAAACCAAAAAAAAAAAAAATCCTAGCATCCGAATGGCAGTTCACAGCTGTCTGTAATTGCCAGGCCTTTAATCCCAGCACTCGGGAGGCAGAGGCAGATGGATCTCTGAGTTTGAGGTCAGCCTGGTCTACAAAGTGAGTCCAGGACAGCCAGGGCTACACAGAGAAACCCTGTCTTGTAAAACCAAACAAAAACAAAGCAAACTTGCTATGTAGCAGCACTGGCCTGGAACTTGTGATCCTCCTGCCTCTACCTCCCAAGTGCTGGTTAACAGATATGCACCAACATACTCAGCTTGTGTTTGTTTGTTTTGAAAAAGTCTCACATACCCCAAACTGACCTTGAACTCTTGATCTTTCTGCCTCTCTTCTCCAAGTGCCCTGATTTTAGGCGTGTGTTACTATGCCCAGCTTTCGCTCTACTTCTGGAGAATACAAAAACATGTCAGTCAAAATATGTCTGTGGGCTACCTTCAGCCTGTAGACACCAGAGTTTTCACTCTCTGGTGTGGCCCGACCCACAGAGGGCTGGGTAGAACAACAGCTCTGGTGGGGATTTCAGAACATCCCACAGTCCCTCCTAGACTCCACCTCTGAAATCTATGCTCTTAGATCTTGATCCCTTGGCTTTTTTCCTAGAGCAATGTACTTCTCTCCCAATCCCCAAAGATTCTTCAGGGCTACAGACCCTCTTAAGCTGACTGTCTTCTAAGCTTCCTGGGACCCAGGCTCAGGACTATATGGACTGCTACCTTCTCTACCCACATAGCTGCCTGACAGGGCATTTATGGGGCTAGTTCCACCTGGTGCTGAAACATGGCCTCTTTTTGTAGAGCATGAAATTTAAGGCCTTATCAGAGACTGGGCCATAGGAGCCTCCCCTACTAAACTTTGTCAGTCCCACTATCCTGTACTGATCCTAAGAGCCCTAGCTACCCAGCTCACCTCCCCTGAGTCGCTGCTTCAGATCTGAAGGGCAATTCAATTCAAGGTCAGTGCTATACAGTCAGCCTCCAGACCTGTCAGTGCTATATCAGTGGATTCGATCAACGAGGAATGAAAAATATTTGGGGAAAATACTACCTATATTGCCATATAGACTTTTTCCCTTGTCCTTAGTCTAACCCAAACACTACAGTATAGGCATTTACATGGTATGAAGTATTAGAAGAAACCAGAGCTAGATTCAAGTGCTATTTTATATAAGGAATTTGAGCACACACCGATTTTGGTATTTGTAGGGAATCCTGGAACCACCTCTCTCTCTCTCTCTTTCTCTCTCTCTCTCTCTCTCTCTCTCTTTCTCTCTCTCCTCTCTCTCTCTCTCTCACACACACACACACACACACACACACACACACACACACAGATTCTAAGAGATGTCCATCCTTCCTCTAAACTAATTGAATGGCTACTCAAAATACATAGTGTAGGTCAGCTCTTGAGCTCTGCACAGTAGCAAGCCCACAGCCCCTCAGAAGCACCTCTGGGAAGATCTGGGCTATGTTAGAAACAACCTCAACCTCAATGTTACACAAAGGAATACACAAAGAGGAGGCAGTTTGACAAGGCACTTATTTTTCTGAAAAGGGTATGTCAAAACCCAGACAGGGCTAGCAACACACCAAGGCCAACATGGTTCCTGTCTTTTATCCCACACAGGCGGTAACAGTGTCTCATCCCATCTGTGTAAGCTCTATGACACAATCTGATCCTGTTGGCTATTTGGCACAAAGGAACCAGGGAAGAAGGTTCAGGAAATATGAGTACTTGTTGGCTAACTAACTTTGATTTAACCAACAACAACAACAAAAACAGAGTTTCTTACATCTATGCCAAAGTTCATTGGCTATGAGATTATCATGATTTGGAAGAATCCAAGGGAAACCAGAAGTTGGCTTAGGGCTTCTCTTGGTGTGATGAAACACCATGACCAAAAGCAACTTGGTGACAAAGGGGTTTATTTCTGCCAGGTCGTGGTGGCGCAGGCCTTTAACCCCAGCACTCAGGAGGCAGAGGCAGGTGGATCTCTCTGAGTTTGAGGCTAGCCTGGTCTACTGAGTGAGTTCCAGGATAGCCAGGGCTACACAGAGAAACCCTCTCTGGAAACCCCTCCCCCCAACAACAACAAAAAAGAGTTTATTTCCTTTTACAGTTTGTAGTCCATCATCCAGAGACGTTGGGGTAGGAAACTGATGCAGAGGCCATGGAGGAGTGCTGCTTACCTGCTTGCTCCCCATGACTTGCTCAGCCTGTTTTCTTACAGTATCCAGGACCAACCGCCAAGGGGTGTCACCCCCACAGTGAGCTGGGCCCTCCCACATCAATCATCAATTAAGGACACACAACAGGCTTGCCCACAGAATCTGGTGGGAGAGTTTTCTCAACTGAAGTTCCTTCTTCCAAAATTACTCTAGCTTGTGTCGACATAAAACTAGCCAGCACACAAATGAAGTCATGATATGGCGAGGAGGGAGGGGGAGCAACAGAAGACAGAAGGATGCTCTCCTTTAGGGTCTAGTGGTTACCCTGGGGTAAAATCCACAGGCTCTGCTGAAGCCTCCTGTGCTGAAATCTAACTCTATCACTTGGTAGCTGTACAGTCTCTTAACTCCTCCGTGCTGTTAAGTACCTCACTACAAAACTAGGCTGATATTCCTTTAAAGGCTATTATGAGGGGTAAATGGTAATACATGTAAGTATTTAGAATAAAAGCTAGTTAAACAGATGCCATATATGTTGCTGGTATAATTATTATGAACACAGCAAGTGGCCAGGCAGTAGTGATACAGCATTGGGAGACAGAGGCAGGTGGATCTCTGTAAATTCAAGGGCAGCCTGGTCTACAGAGAGAGTTCCAGGACAGCCAGGGCTACCTAGAGAAACCCTGCCTTGAAAAAACAAACAAACAAAAAACCCCACAGCAGGCCAAATTTCCTAAAACTAAAATCTATAAATTCAGGAGGGAGTAAAAGCTCTTGCAAGTATATAGGGGTGAGAGAGAAGATAAAAACTATACAGATGTCTCCCCAATTCCACAAAAAAGAACATGAGAAATATGCTTTGGGTGAGAAAATATGCAGAATGTTTAGCATGAAAGTCATACTTGGAGCTGAGGACAAAATAAATAGTGAAACTGCAGGGAAAACACAGAACAGTTTTCAGAGGATTCCTTTTGGAGCATGTTTTTTTGGCTGAACAATTTAGCAAGGCTGATGAAGTTGGCTTATTGTAAAGTAACTTGCTATGCTCTGCCAGAATGGTGGTGCACGCCTTTAATCCGGCACTTGGGAGGTAAAGGTGGGTGGATCTCTGTGAGTTTGAAGCCAGCCTGTCTACATAGACAGTTTCGTGCCAGCCAGGGCTACATAGTTAGACCCTGTCAGGAAGAGAGGAAAGGGGGAGGGGAGGGGAAGGCAGGGGAGGAAGGAACTAACACCTGCCAAAGGCTTAACCAAATGAAGACAAGCTGACTACTCTTTTACACATTAAAACTGTGGTTTTTCTATTAAGCAGAAATAGTGTCAATTCAAAGTTGTTTTTTTTTTTCTGGAGTATAAAGATTCCACCCATTTAAGCTGGGTGTGGGTGGGAAGCGCCTGTGGTTTTAGCCACTGGTGAGGCTGAGGCAGGTGATTGAGTCCAGGACTTTGAGGCTGACATAAGCAAACCAGTCTTAAAACAAAAGTAAAGGCACAGCAGACAATATTTTGAAGCCTGATACAGCAGCACATGCCTGTAAGTCCAGCCCTTAGGAGGTGGAGGCAGAGGGATTCTGAGTTCAAGGCTATGTTTAGCTGCAAAGGGAGTTCAAGGCCAGTCAGGACTACAGAAGATTCTGTCTAAATAAATAATATTTCTGATAATTAAAAACTGTTAAGCTACCCCTAGAGGCATTGCAGATGTGACTGATGTGTCACATGTGTATCAGTAGGTGGCAGAGAGGAGAGAGGCTATGTACATTCAGTGTTCTGACCTATGAACATCTGAATGAATAGTAGCCTAACATTCCTGGGGAAAAAAAGCAAGCTGTATACCAACACCACTTTGGCACCATGGGGTAGCCTGTGATGACTACCAGACCAGTTCCAGGTAAGCACCAGATGGTCTGCCAGGACAGGAAACAAACCAGAAACTAGAAGTCCTCTGCCTGGCCCTGGATGTGGGGGTTGTGGGTGAGCCAGCCCTGTGGGAATGAGTGTGGGAGAGCCAGTCCTGCCTTTTGTCTGCTATGTGGTGGTGTTGGCTAGGGAGAGATGCCCTCCCCTCCCTTTTGTCCTCACCACCAACAGGAGATCTGGCCCAGATGGGGGTCACAAGAGCAGGAGAGCTGTCCCTGCCCCTCACATGCTACAGCACTTGGGAGAGCAGGTCCTGCATCTTTCCATAGTAGAACTAGCCACGGAAGTGGGGTTTGCAGGTCCAGAACCAGGGCTTTGAGCTGGCCCACCCTAACATCTACCCCCTGGATGAATTGCTGGAGTGAAAGAAGAGGTCAGTTCCACAACCCAGGACTGCAGGACCTCCATGACACAGGACAGTTAAAGCATATCTGAGAGGAGTTCAGTTAGGTTCAAGTACTGATGGAGTTGCAGAAACCAGGGGCCTCGTACCAGACCAAGGAGTCATTATATGAACATTTGCAAGCAGAATGTGTGGACAAAAGGGAATATTGTGGGATATACTGAGATACACTGCAGCTTCCACAATGAGCTGTTATTTTTTTATGCTGGGGCAGACTGCAAGGGTGGAAGGTGGATCTGGGGGGAGGTGGGAGATAGGAGAGAACAGGGTGCATGATGGAAATACACAAAATAAAAAAAAATTTCAATAAAAAGTTTTAAAATGTTAAAAAAATAACTATTTCATACATTTTCTTATTGCTAAGATGTGTGAGTGTGTACACATGTATATGTTTTTTGTGTCCAGGTGTACACACCATACAAGTGTGTGCATATATGTGGAGGCCAGAAGGCAGCATCTAGCTTCTTCTGTCCTTAGAAGCAGGGTCTCTTCCTGAACCAAGAGCTCAAATCCTTTAGCAGGCTGGCAGCCATCAAGTCCACCCCAGTGATAAATTTTTAAAAGGTCCCAAAGCATATTAAAGTTACCCTGTTACTGAACAATTGTTTAGATCAACACAGAGGCTGATTGGTTTGAAAAAGAAAACTTCCTGGCAGGCAGTATTCAGTTTAAATATTTATTAAAAGTCCACATGTAGCCGGGCGGTGGTGGCGCACGCCTTTAATCCCAGCACTTGGGAGGCAGAGGCAGGCGGATTTTTGTGAGTTCGAAGCCAGCCTGGTCTACAAAGCGAGTCCAGGACAGCCAGAGATATTCAGAGAAACCCTGTCTCGAAAAACCAAAAAAAAAAAAAAAAAAAAGTCCACATGTAAGGCACTGAAAAGACACTAAAAAGGGTAAAGGAGGTACCTGGTAACACTGAGGTCCACAATGTGGTATGGAGGGACGCCGGAAGTCGGGGAGCAAGCAGGCATGGGGACACATGAAGAAATGATGGCTATTATACATTCTTACTCATCGGCTGGTTGTTCCTAACAACAACCATTTCAGCCTTCCTTAAGAGAACTATGGCCGGGCGGTGGTGGCGCACGCCTTTAATCCCAGCACTTGGGAGGCAGAGGCAGGCGGATCTTTGCGAGTTCAAGGCCAGCCTGGTCTACAAAGCGATTCCAGGACAGCCAGAGCTGTTAAACAGAGAAACCCTGTCTCGAAAAAACAATAAATAAATAAATAGATAGATAGATAGATAGATAAATAAATAAATAAATAAATAAACAAACAAACAAATAAATAAAGAGAACTATGTTGCCACACAGAACTGACAGCTGAGCTGGGAGTGTACCTCAGTGCTAGGACAAGTGCTTGCCTGGGTTCAACTTCAGTGCCTTAAATCCTAAAAACCAAGGCCAGAATGTCCTCCAACGCTATATGGTTCAAAGAAGACTTAAACTAAACTCACAAACTGCTGCAGGAGACAGAGAGGACTTAAAGCGTCTAAACCCCGAGGCAAATCCCTTTTCACACACCCCATGAAGTGACTCACTTTCCTCTTAATAAACATTGCTTCCTGGAGGCAGCCATCTTATTCTTTTTTTTTTTTTTTAAGATTTATTTATTATGTATAGTGTTCTGTCTGCAGGTATATCTGCAGGCCAGAAGAGGGCACCAGATTTCATTATGGATGGTTGTGAGCCACCATGTGGTTGCTGGGAATTGAACTCATGACCTCTGGAAGAGCAGCCAGTGCCCTTAACCCCTGAGCCATCTCTCCAGCCCATCATTTTATTCTTTCTGGAAGATTCTGCATCTATATTAGCTTTGTTCTTCCCTTACAAAAGGGAGGGCATGCATAGAGAAAAACTCAGAAATCAGCTGGTTTGAGGTTTGCTTTGTTTGTGAAAAGATAACTTTGAAGCAAGTGTGGAGGCTCACCTATAATCTCAGAACTCTAAAGGCTGAAGCAGGGGGATGCTGAAAACCGAAGGCCAGCCTGGGAGACATATTGAGTTCTTAGACAGTCTCAGCTATAGAATGAGAGTTGGACTCAAACAACAGCAAGAATTTAGGTTTTCATGTTACTGTTTTTGTTTTTTGAGACAGGTTTATCTGTGTTTCCCTGGCTGTCCTGGACTCACTTTGTAGACCAGGCTAGCCTTGAACTCACAGAGATCCACCTGCCTTCCAAGTGCTGCGATTAAAGGCGTGCGCCACCATGCCGGGCTCGTGTTACTGGTAAAATCATTACCCTGAGCTGGAGAGATGGCTCAGAGGTTCAGAGCACTGGCTGCTTTTTCAGAGGACTCAGGTTCAATTCCCAGCACCCACATGGCAGTTCACAACTGTCTGCAGCTCATGCTGTCTCACAGACATACATGCAGGCAATGCACCGAAATAAATGCAATGAAATAAAAATAAAATTTAAAATCATCACCCACCTGACCTCAGGCCACACACCATCTGCCTGCATATGCCCAACCCTGTATGTCCCCTCTAGCAGAGACAGATATGACACACAAATAGCTGTGTACACAATGACAGTCCTTTCAACAAAGACAGCTAGTGACTATTTTGTAATGTTTTGTTTTGGACAGTCAAAGTGAGAGTGCAGGGTACTGGGAAAGTTTCCATCTTTTTACTTTTTAAGTATTTTAACGTTTATAAAAGTAAAGGTCAGTTATCTGTGGAATTATTTATTCCACATCCTCTAAGTTGCTGGATCGTAGAAGCCCTACAGAAAAAAGCTTGTAAACCTCTGTTTCTTTCATTATTTATCCATGGCACATCATTGCCAGTCCTATAAATCACCTCAGAAGGGGAGATAATGGTATAAAAAAATCTCTTTGTATCAGTATTTGTATCTATCTATCTATCTACCTACCATAACATTAAATGTACTTAAAGCATACAAGAAGTATTGGCTTTAATATTAAATCAAATGTGTGATATTTGCTTGAAGTTTCTATGCGCCCAGTAAGAGGAATGCAGAGAATTCCCATCCATCTGCTGTGGCTTCCCCTCCACTGCTGTGGCAGGCTTGCATATGGAGAAACTCACTGCCTCCAAGGCTGCAGATCCACACTTTACTCAGTTTCTGACCTCTGTTCAAGCAGAAAAGAGGGATAAGGCCACATAGCACAAATACATTGGAACTGGAGACAACCCTCCATTTTTCTAAGGCTGCTTGGGTGAGCATTAGGACCCACATCTGTCCACCCCTGAATGCTTCCTATGTGTCGGGGAATGTGCTACTGCTAAGAATAAGGATTCCACTGAGAATTCTAGACATTTGCTCTTTGATTCACGGAACAATTTGTTATTGGGCATCTGCTAATTGATGCTAGAAATGCTACGACAAATAAGAACACTCTTCCACCACAAAAAGAAATTGCAGTGTCCAGTTGGAGGGGTAAAGCATGTGATTCAGTCCAGGAAATACAGTCTAACCCAGGGATGAGCACAGGATGCTGGGGGAGGATATAACCCAGACCAGAGCCAAAACAGCTTCCCCAAGGTGACATTGAAGCTGAGACCTGAAAGGGAGTGCAGGTGGCGTGATGGAAAGGAAGAAAGTGGCCTGTGTAGAGAGCCCTGTTGCCAGGAACATGCACTGCATCCAGGAGCCTGGAAATTATTCAGAATCTTAGGAAGTGGAAAATTTTACATATTTAATACAATAAAAAATGATAGAATAAGAATTTATTATATACAGCATTGTATACAATGGACAACTTTATTACATACTTCTATAACTATTATATAGTTTTATAATAGATACAATAATATAGAGCTTTTTATTCTTTTCAATTATATATACTATAGGTTAGATTTTATTCATTATATAATATATAATTATATATATGATACATTTATGATGTTAGTATATTGTACAATAAAATATTTTTATTGCAGCCATTCATGGTGGCACAGTCCTTTAATCCCAGCACTTGGGAGGCAGAGGCAAGTGGATCTCTGCGAGTTCAAGGCCAGCCTGGTCTACAAAGTAAATCCAGGACAGCCAGGGCTACACAGTTTATTTGCCGGGATTACCAATCCCTAAGCAATGTAAGAGATGCTCTTAAAAATAAATTCAAGCCGGGCGGTGGTGGCGCACGCCTTTAATCCCAGCACTTGGGAGGCAGAGGCAGGCGGATCTTTGCGAGTTCGAGGCCAGCCTGGTCTACAAAGTGAGTCCAGGACAGTCAGGGCTACACAGAGAAACCCTGTCTCGAAAAACAAAAAAACAAAAACAAAAACAAAAACAACAACAACAACAACAACAAAAATAAATAAATAAATTCAAGCTGAGTGTGGTGGTGCACGCCTTAATCCCAGCAGCATTCTGCAAACTGTGAGTCTGAGGCCAGACTGGTCTACATAGTACGATTTCTAGGACATCAAAGGCTACATAGTGAGACCCGTGTCTCAAAAGAAAACAATAACAATAATAGATAAATAAATTCAAGGGAGAACATAGGTGCCACAAAGTCAGTTTTCCCACTTCTGTGTCCAAAGCTCCTAAGCCTAGAACATAGTAGATTGCCCTTAAGTGTCACCTGGATGAATAAAAGAATGGGGGATGTGGCTGGTTTGACTTGAGACATGACAACAGGAATGGGGAGAAACAGATGGTTCACTGCATATTTAAGAGGTGAAACAAACAGGTGAGAAAAATAGACTGAGGGCTGAGAGATAAAAACAGAACAGGGATGATTTCTCTCCAGCCTGTGCTAAACATAGTAGCCAGAGTGATCATGTGACATCTCTGAGCCCAACCCTCCCACAGGCCCCTGCAGTACTCAGGGTAAAGCCCCAAATCCTTGCAACAGTTAAGGCTGTACATGGTCTGCACTCATGGGCTTTCTCTCTGATAATTGCCCCTGTGTTTCTCTGTTCCATCTGCTCAGGCCACCTTGTTCTCAAGTTCCCAGTTAGGGTCCTGGTCGAGGCCTCTGGACTAACTGTTCCTTTTGCTCCAAAATGTTCACATAGCACAATCTTGGCCTTTTAAAAGTCTCTTTTTTTTAAAGAGCTCTATTCTCATCTGCCTGATGCTATAATGAAAGTTCCACACCACCCCTCTGCTGGCTCAATTTTCCCCAATAGCCCTTCAGCCCTTCGAGGGAGATAGATGGATAGATACATAGACTCTAACAGGGCTATATAACTGTACTCATTAGCTCCCTCCTCACAGGAATTTAACTTTCCTTGAGTTTAAAGCACTATGTGCAATCTTGTAGCTTTCTTTCTCTCTCTCTCTCTCTCTCTCTCTCTCTCTCTCTCTCTCTCTCGTGTGTGTGTGTGTGTGTGTGTGTGTGTGCGTGTGTGTGTGCGTGTGTGTGTAATATAAGGTCTCACTATGTACAGCAGCCTGACTTGTGAGTGTGTAACATAAGGTCTCCCTATGTATTGCAGCCTGACTTGTGATCCTGCTGTCTATGCCTCCCACATGCTAGGACTGCAAGCACGTACCGCCACGCCCCACAGTAAATATTGTTGAGTAAAAATATTTTTTTTTTTTGGTTTTTTTCGAGACAGGGTTTCTCTGTGTATCCTTGGCTGTCCTGGACTCACTTTGTAGACCAGGCTGGCCTCGAACTCACAAAGATCCGCCTGCCTCTGCCTCCCAAGTGCTGGGATTAAAGGCGTGCGCCACCACCGCCCAGCTGAGTAAAAATATTTTTAAACCTTTCTACCTTGAGCACCTAAGTGATCGTGGTTTGTGGAGGCCGACCGTGTGGGAGGACGGGCAATGTGAGGGAAGTACAAGTTCTGGTTTGGACATGCTGCATCTGAGTGTCCTGTGAGACCAGAACACAGGGCACTGTCAGTAAGGCAGTTCAATATGTGGGTCTGGTGAGCAAAAGAATATACATTTAGGGCCGTGGCTTATAGGTGACATTGAATGTGTGAGACTGGACAGAAATGTAGAGGTGAAGCAAAGGGAACCTTAAGAAACAGCGAGAGGTAAGTGAGAGCCAAAGCAAAAGGCTCTAAGGGTAAAGACAGAGGACACAGGGAGTCAGAAGGAAAGAGAGTTGCAGCTGACCATGGAAAGGACTTTCAGAAAGAAAGGCAGCACTCGGGAGGCAGAGCCAGGAAGATCTCTGTGGGTTGGAGGCCAGCCTGGTATAACCTGCTTTAGCCCTTTAGCATATCTGCAGCCATTTTTGTCTTCAGTCTCCATTTTTAGTTATAAAACGAAATTACACTGGGCGTGGTGGCGCATACCTTTAATCCCAGCACCTGGGATGCAGAGGCAGGTGGATCTCTGTGAGTTCGAGGCTAGCCTGGTCTACAAAGCAAGTTCAGGGCAGCCATGGATACACAGAGAAACCCTGTCTCAAAAAACCAAAAAGAAAAAAAAAGATGAAATTACTCATACTTTGTTACCTTGACACTTTGAAGAGTCCTCAGCTACAGCTTTACTTGGGACCAATCAATTTAAGGTCAGTTAGAAATGCTTTGTCTAGCTAGTCAAAATGGTGTAGTGCTGCCCTTCTCTTGCTTCCTAGCCCTGGTTACCTGGTTGTTGCCTGGATCAGGTTTCTCTTATAATAAGCCTGCCTTGGAGGCAAACTGATGTCACTGACAGACTCTGAGACCTCTGTGACTCGGGTCATGCTGGCCACAATCAGTCTTGGCGTGTGCGTTCAATAAACCATCAATATCTGACTGAGATCCGTGACTGAGTGGTTCATGTGACTATTCTTGGACAATACATTTGGAGGTCCCACCAAGATTGGATTATAACACATATCGAGTTCCAGGATAGCCAAGGCTACATAGAGAGATCCTGCCTCAAAAACAAAAACAAACAAACAAACAAAAAATTAAACTTAATAACTTAAAACAAAACACATTTGTCAGCCGGGCGTGGTGGCGCACGCCTTTAGTCCCAGCACTCGGGAGGCAGAGGCAGGTGGATCACTGTGAGTTCGAGGCCAGCCTGGTCTACAAAGCAAGTCCAGGACAGCCAGAGATGTTACACAGAGAAACCCTGTCTCAAAAAACCAAAAAACAAACAAACCAAAAAAAACAAAAAAAAAACCACATCTGTCCTCTAGCTATCCAACAAGACACCTGTTTCTGTACACTTATATACAGAACATTTCTAATACCAGCTATACAAGATTTTCCCCCAACAGCCAATTCTCTGACACCAGCTAGGTATTCCAAACTTCAACTCTGACCCTATTTACCTAGAATCAGGGCCAGATCTCACAATCTAGGCCCTCAGTGCCACAGAGATCCCTTCTGACCCCACTTCAGATGACAATCACAAGTCTGGTTTTCCTGGATTGGAGTTTCTGGGACTCCCTCAGACTGGATAATTTACTAACTAGCTTACAGATCTCAAAGAAATACTTGCCCCACCTACCAGATTTTTTGTTTTGTTTTAGTTTGGTTTTGGTTTTGGTTTGTTTTGAGACAGGGTTTCCTTAGGTAGCATTGGCTATCCTGGAACTCACTTGTAGACTAGGTTAGCCTCAAACTCACAGAGATCCTCCTACCACTGTGCTGGGATTAAAGGAGTGTGCCACCACCTTCCAGCTCACCCACCAGACTGTTATACATGACAGACAGCCATGTCAGGAGGCTCACACCGTGAAGTCTAGAAGATTCTGGGGAAATCTAGGAAACTGCCTCTGTGGAATTAGGAGATGCCACCGGTTTTGCATGTGCATGCATTCACCAACTATAACTTAGCCCCCAGCCCTTTACAGTATTTAGGGCTGAAGGAAGCACATGTTTTTCTTAGCTTAGGGGAGTTAGTTCAGGCATGTAAACTGATTTAAAAGTGCAGGAGAGGCCGGGCATGGTGGCACATGACTTTAAATCCAGCAGTCAGGAAGCAGAGGCACATAGATCTCTGTGAGTTCAAGGCCAGCCTGGTCTACAAAGTGGGTTCCAGAACAGCCAGAGCTACACAGAGAAACCTTGTCTCGAAATAAATAAATAAATAATAAAAATAAAAAAATAAAAGTGCAGGAGGTGCTCATTATGGGCTGGTAAGATGGCCCAATGGATTAAGGCTATTGCAGCCAAGCCTGACACCTTGAGGTCAATACCCAGGATCCACATGGTAGGAAAAAAATGATCTCCTGCAAGTTATCCTGTACACTCACACCATGGCACATGTACGTGCACACGCATACACACAAAATAAATAAACGTGACAGCTGAGCTTTAAAAAGAGGCCTCATAACATAAAAACATTAAAAAAAAAGAGAGGGGGCTCATTCTAACTAACAAGAGACACTTACTACTCGGGAGCTAGGGATATGGTTCAGTGGTAGAAGACTTCTGTTAGTGTCTTTTCTGTTGCTATGACACAATACTCTGACAAAGTAACTTCATATGGAAAGGCTTACTTCAGCTCACAGCTCAAGGTTACAGTCCATTCCCACGAGGGAAGTCACGGAGGCAGGAGCCTGAGGCCGCTGGGCACATTGCAGCCACAGTAAAGAAGCAGAGGGCAAAGATGAACTCACACATGTGCTCAGTATCTACAGTCTAGAACCTGGCCAGGGAATGGCGCCCCCCAGAGTGGGAAAGCATTTCCATCTCAATAAGATAATCCCCCCACAGGTATGCTAAGGGGCCCATCTTCCAGGTGACAGTAGATGTTGTCAACTTGAAATCAACGTTTATATTAACAGCTTGCCCAGCAAGCTCAAATTCTGCAGCACCACACAAGACACAAGGGCAGGACGGAGATGGGGGAGAGAGGGAGGGAGGGGGGAGAAGAGATTGGGAGACAGGAGGTAGGGGTGTATTATTCAGGAGACTCTATGGGGTTTAGGAGGCCTGTGGCAGGAACCTTAGACAAAGACCAAACAACCTCCTCCTCCTTCTCCTCCTCCTCTTCTTTTTTTTTAGTTTTTCAAGACAGGGTTTCTCTGTGTAACAACAACCCTGGCTGTCCTGGACTCACTCTGTAGACCAGGCTGGCCTTGAACTCACTCACAGAGATCCTCCTGCCTCTGCCTCCCAAGTGCTGGGATTAAAGGCATGTGCCACCACACCCAGTTTAAGACTAAACTTCTTTATTACTTCACACACAGTTAGTTGTATGTTTACCTGGGTCCTCTCTTACAGAGTCTCCTACAAGGCATCAGTCAAAAATATTAGCCCTGGCTGTGATGCCATCTAGGGGCTTACCTGGGAAGTGACCCTTTTCCTAGGGGTGTCAGACCGAGGACATTGGTTCCTTCTCCTGTGGGCCTCTCATAGCACAACTCACAATGTGGGGTTGGCCTCTTCAAAGGAAAATGCAAGAAGGATGGAAGAAAGAGAGCAAGTGAGTGTAACGCAGCCTACCCTCAGCAGGACTACAGCGAGCAGGCACATCTGTATCAATCACTCTTCTGTTGCTGTGATGCCATGACCACAGGCAACTTAAGGAAAAGAGAGTTTATTTGGGCTTAGACTCCAGAGGGGCAACAGTCCATCACAGGAGGGAGCCATAGCAGCAACAGGCAGGCGTGGACGTAATGTCGTCAAAAGCAAGCAGAAAGCAGAGAGCAAGCTGACCGTGGGGCAAAGCTATATATGCTCTCAAAACCTCTCCCCAGTGACATACTTCCTGCAGCAAGCCTGTACCTCTTAAACACCCCACACAGTGTCACTACTGGAGACCAAATATTCAAATACCAGAGCCTATTGGGAACATCCCTCAAACCAGCACAAAGTCTGATGTTGTTTTAAAAGCCATAATCCCAATCACTTGACTTTCCCAGTGAAGACCCAGGAGCCAGATGCTGGAATGAAAACCTGCTAGCTGAAGGAGGCAGAGAAAGCCCCCAGCTGATCTTCCTACTCCACCGCTGTCCCAGAAGGAACAAAGCCTGTTCATTCACTCAGCTGACATCTCAGGAGGAAGAAGCTCTTTCTCCTTCTCCAAGCTTCTCTCTCTCTCTCTCTCTCTCTCTCTCTCTCTATTTGTTTATTTTTTCAAGGCAGGGTTTCCCTGTGTAGCCCTGGCTGTCCCAGAACTCTGTAGACCAGACTGGTCTCGAACTCACAGAGATCCACCAGCCTCTTCCTCCCAAGTTCTGGGATTAAAAGCATCTGCCACCAAGCTTGGCCATGACAGTTTCAAACTGCCACGTGGGTGCTGGGAATTGAACAGCCAGTGCTCTTAACCTTTGAGTCATCTCTCCAGCCCCTCCAAGCTTTCTTTTTTTTTTTTTTTTGGTTTTTCGAGACAGGGTTTCTCTGTGTATCCTTGGCTGTCCTGGACTCACTTTGTAGACCAGGCTGGCCTCGAACTCACAAAGATCCACCTGCCTCTGCCTCCCAAGTGCTGGGATTAAAGGCGTGCGCCACCACCGCCCGGCTGCTCCAAGCTTTCTTAAATGCACAGAACTCAATGTCCCTCCTTTCTGTTTACTTACGTTCACTCCCTGTTGGCTGGTTACTTGCTGCCCCTCTTGACATATGGTTGATTTTGTTTAGCTCTTGGATTAAAGGTGTGTGCTAGGGCTGGGCCACACCACAAGTACTTGTTCATAGTAAATAAAAAGCTCTAGGATCAAAGGCTGACCCAATTGTGATCAAACATCCTGCAACAGTCTGATGTAGCCTGATGTCAACAGAGCTATACGATCCCATCTCACTTTTGTCTTACTCCATTTACGTGAAGGGAATTATTAGGTTTAACCAACCCAGGGGAAGGAGATTACAAAAGGGAGTGAACAAAAGGGAGGCAAGTGTTAGCGAGCCCTTTTGACATGGCATCAGTGGAAGATACATCTGAATTGTTTTAAGAGCAGCCAAGAGATGTGGCGATGGGGAGAGCATTCATTATTTCAGAGAGAAGCCTTCGGAGAGTTTGGGGGCAAAGGACATACTGTGATGGATGGACTGAAGAATAAATCAGAGAGAGAGGAGTAGCGACAAGACAGTATAGACAAATTTTCAGGATGTTTTCAGTGTGAAGAAAAAGACAAAGGTAGGTAGAAGGAATCTGGTCAAGGCCAGACTGAAGTTTAACTTTAGAGATTTGAATGTGTTGGAATGATGTTGGGTAGCTAGAAAGAGACTGAAGAAAAGGGCAGTAGAAAGCCAAGTATGGTAGCCACACCTGTAATCTCAGCACAAGGGAGGGTGAGGCAGGAGGCAGTTCAAGGTCATCCTTGCCGACATACTGAGTTTGAAGCCAGCCTAGACTACATGAGACCTTTTTTTTTTTAAGTTACTAAAAAAAGACAGTACTAAGTATAGCCACCATTTAGTGGGTCTCAGTGAGAAGGAGCAAGCTCAGCCTGGGATACACGGCAAGTTCAAGACTAGTACCATGGGTACATAACAAGAGCCTGTCTCATAAAGAGGATGGAGAGCTAGAGAGATGGCTTATCGGTAAGAGCTCTTGCAAAGAGTCCAGGTACAATTCCCTGGTACAGTTCCCCCATTAGGCAACTCACAACAATCAGTAACTATAGTTCCAGGGGATCCAATAGCCTCTTATGGCCTCTGCTGGCACATGATACATATATATTCACATATAGATACATATATATATATCCACATATAGACACACACACACATATATATATGTATGTATGTATGTATGTAATAAAAAAGAATCTGCTCATAAAAAACTAGGAGTAGAGGAGATGGCTCTCTGTTGGCAAAGCACTTGGTTCATAAGCATGGGGACCTGAGTTTGGGTTCCCAGCACCTATGTAAATGCCAAAGCCCAGTGGCACACATATGTAATCCTAGCACTCAGGATAGGAGGTGAAGACAGCCAGATCCCCAAAGCTCAGAGGCCAGTCACCCTACTCAAGTAGTAGCTCATTGTTCAGTGAGAGACATTGCCTCAAAAAACAAGATGGCAAGCCAGGCATGGTGGTGCATGCCTTTAATCCCAGCACTTGGGAGGCAGATGTAGGGAAATCCTGCTGATAAAGTTGAAGTCTGGCATTACCAGAAAGCCCCTAAGCTCGGTGCAAAATGATAGGCTCCCTTTGTCAGCAGGGTCTCCCCTTCTCTACCTGGGGGTTCCCAGACTGCCACACTCTCTATCTGAGTAATATCACACACCCCTCAGGGAATTTACAGGTCAAACCCTTTCTCCCAATAAAAAACCCATTCAGCAGCACCTGGGATTCCTGGAAATACCTCCCCATTCTATTGAGATATCTTAGTCCCTAGCTTTCAGTCAATGACCTTTGCCCATGCTTCTAACCATACCTGGAGTTCTTTTTCTACCCCCCCCCAAAACCCTGTTGCCCATAGGATAACTAGGTACTGTTCCCCTTCTTATGATAGGTCCATGTTTGCATGTAAATGAAGCATCTCTGGCACTCCTAGCCCGAATCAATCAAATGCATTCACCCCCCCCCAAAACCTCTCCTACTGCCCAAGGTTTATAATGTCCCTGTTCATGAAATAAATGATTCCTTCATTCCACTAGGCACTTAATCAAAGATCATCTGTGGTAGGAGTTTATTAAAACCAATTGTAAGAATGTTTTTGTTTAATCTCAGGTGGACTGCTTAAAACACAGGTATAAAAGTATTAATGGTCTCCTGTGCTAGCAGGGGCATGGCTTAACCAACTGAGCAAGTTTAACTCTGAGGACTAGGGAGAGAGAAATAAATGCCAGAGCCCTGAGGAGAAGGAGACTCTATAAAGGAGGGATTAAAACGTCAGGGCCTGGAGAAGGGGGCTCTACAAAGGAGGGGGGGGAAAGTCAGAGCCCTGACAAGAAGGAGGCTACAAAGAGAAAAGGGAAAAAGAGCTCCACAAAGAAGTAAAAGAGAGCCGGGCGGTGGTGGTGCACGCCTTTAATCCCAGCACTTGGGAGGCAGAGGCAGGCGGATCTTTGTGAGTTCGAGGCCAGCCTGGTCTACAAAGTGAGTCCAGGACAGTCAGGGCTACACAGAGAAACCCTGTCTCGAAAAACCAAAAAAAAAAAAAAAAAGAAGTAAAAGAGAATGGGCTTTACAAAGAAGGAAGAGTAAAGAGGCTCTACAAAGAAGTAGGAGAAAGCTCTCAAAGAAAAGAAAGGGCTACAAGGTAGAAAGCAGTTGCTGCTCTCCCAGTTGTTGGTGCTCCCCCAAACTGCTGATTGTTCTTCCTGCTGCTGTCTCCAGGACTTCTACTGAGACTGATATTACCCAATGACCCCAATTAGCAGGTAGTAGCTTAAAGAGACCTATGTCCCTTCTCCCTCTAACCTTCTTTCTCTCCCACCTAGGGCTGGGGGTTGAAGGGAATGAGGGGGGAAGGGAAGTAGAGGCATTAGGCACAACAAATTAAGTACAGTAACATAAAACAGAATGTATATATTGGATAATTAAAAAGCTTTGTCTACAATCATCAGAGACTCGATGTCTATTTTGGGCTATAACACTTGGGAAGCAAGATCCTCTTCCTCTCAGAAGAATTCATCACTGGATCTGCCTGCCTAGCCATACTCCTGCTGCTGGCAGCCAGAGCTCACTTCAGGGTGCCCAGGATGCAAGCCCCGGCCTCCACCTTGTCACTGTTGCTGCCGTCAGAACCCAAGCTGGGATATTCTGGAGTCACTGCTGCCAGCCTACACACTGCCGCTTCGCTCATTTCAGGAGCCTCAAGCTTCCTGTTGCCAACCCACCCGGTGCAGGCAACTTAGTTAAAAGGGTTGTGACCTTACACTGCATGGCAGAGAGGGTCTTTTTCTCCTGCAGTTTTATCTTGGAGCTGTCACACTTTGTGGTGGAGAAAATCCGTTCTCCTACCACTCCTGCCAGACTGGATATCTAGGATCTTGTTCTATGTCTCATCCTTTTCTACCCAGAAACCAACTGAATTTGGACCTTCCTGCAGAGAAGCGTGCACTAACAGCTTGGTATCCAACAAGGCAGAACTTTCCAGAAGATGTAGAATGACAGGCAGGGGCAGGTGGATCTCTGAGTTTGAGGCTAGCCTTGTCTACAAATCGAGTTCCAGGATATCCAGGGCTACACAGAGAAACCCTATCTCAAAAAACAAAAAAAAGGGCTGGAGAGATGGCTCAGCGGTTAAGAGCACTGGCTGCTCTTCCAGAGGTCATGAGTTCAATTCCCAGCAACCACATGGTGGCTCACAACCATCCATAATGAAATCTGGTGCCCTCTTCTGGCCTGCAGATATACCTGCAGACAGAACACTGTATACATAATAAATAAATCTTTAAAAAAAAAAAAAACAAAAAAAAAAAAACCAAAACCAAAGATGACTATTGCTAGAGGAAGACACCCAGTGTCAAGTTAAGGTCTAAACACACACACACACACACACACATGCACACGCACATACATGCACACACGCACACACACACACACACATGCACTGCATGAAAATGCACACCCACACATTCATACATACACACACCATACAAATATAAATCATACACAAATAAATAAAAGGGGGAGGGGTAGGCTAACTCAGGGAAGAGTGCTTGCCTAGCAAGACCAAGATCCAAGGTTCAATCCACTGCAATCAATCAATCAACTGATTAATTAAAGTACAAGCTCTTCGGGGCTGGAGAGATAGCTCAGCAGTTGAAAGCAGTGGCTGTTCTTCCAGAGGACCCGAGTTCAATTCCCAGCACCCACCTGACACCTCACAACTGCCTATAATCCAGCTCCAAGCAATTTGACAGTCTCACATAGATATACATGCAGGCAAAACACCAATGTGAACAAAACAAAAATAAATCATTAAAACAAAAAAAAATTTAATAACAAGTTCTTCAAGAAAACAAATAGGATACATGTTCACGCAGACGTATGAAGCAATGGTATGGTGATAGGGCAGGGTGTTGATTGCAGGACTCTGTAAAGGGAGACAAAGACAAGCAATGGGAACTTCTGTTTCACCTCTTGGTGAGTAAGTCACCTCTCAAGGGGAAAAGGAGATAATATGGCAGAAGTTTTCTGGAGTTTGAACAAGATTTAACATAAGCGGAGTTGAACAAACACTCACAAATAAGATATCAGTGGCTGGGGAAATGGCTCAGCTGGTAAAGCACTCGCCTCACAAGCATGAAGAACTGAGTTCAAAACCAGGAACCCACATACAACCCATGCTTGTAACCCACTGGTGGGAAGGTGGAGGTGGGCAGACGCCTGGGGCTTGGTGGCCAGCCAGTTTAGCCTAATTGGTGAGCTGCTGGCCAGTGAGAGACCCTGTCTCAAAAGAGGTAGATGGTGCTCCTAAGTATGAGACTCAAAGCTGTCCTGAGTGTCTGTCTCTCTCTCTCTGTCTCTGTCTCTGTCTCTCTCTCTCTCTCTCTCTCTCTCTCACACACACACACACTAAAGAAAGAAAGAAAGAAAAAAGTTAATGGGAGCTTCAAGGACTCTGAATGACAGTAGTTTGGGGCTGTCTTTGTCTCTGGGGCTCAAATGTCACACAGGAGGTGTGAAGAACAGTCACACTGAATCAAAGTCAGTGTTTCATGGGAAAGGGGTCCAGCAAGAGTTGTAGGGAGGGAAATCAATGGTGTTAACAAGAGGAACGGACACTGTGGGCTAGTTAGTGTTGATGCAAAATAGTGATCTGACTCTAACAAGAAAGAAAGAATGAAAATAATAATAATAAAAGTGACTGTTTAAATGACAAAAGTAGCTTATTCCAAGTCACCTATGAGTGACCATGGCTCAGGGACACAGATTCAAATTCCCCTGAATGACATGTTTTACCGCATAAGAGGTGAGATGAGCTTTTACAGCCACAGAATTGAAAGACATAATTCAATGTATTTGTCAACTATATTGTGGAGTGTGGTAAGAGTTTATTAAAACCAATTGTGAGAATGTTTTTGTTTAATCCCAGGTGGGCTGCTTAAGACACAGGTATAGAGTATTAATGGTCTGGTGAGCTAGCAGGGACGTGACTTAACCAGCTGAACAAGTTTAACTCTGAGGACTTGGGAGAGAGGAATAAAAAGCCTGAGCCCTGAGGAGAAGGGGGCTCTACAAAGGAGGGGGGAAAAGCCATAACCCTGAGGAGAAGGGGGCTCTACAAAGGAGGGATAAAAAGCCAGAGCCCCAAGGAGAAGGGGGCTACAAAGAGGAAAGATAGAAGGAGGTCCACAAAAAGTAAAAGAGAATGGGCTTTACAAAGAAATAAGAGAAACGGCTCTACAAAGAAGTAGGAGAAAGCTCTACAAAGAAGAGAAAGGGCTACAGGGTAGAAAGTGGTTGCTGCTCTCCCAGCTGCTGGTGCTCCCCCAAACTGCTGCTTGTTCTTCCTGCTGCTGTCTCCTGGTTCGCTGGTTTGCTGGACTTCTAATGAGCTGGTATTACCCCCAAAGAACTCAATGACCCTAATCAACAGGAAGTAGCTCAAAGAGACCTATGTCCCTTCTCCCTCTAACCTTCTTTCTCTCCCACTTAGGATTGGGGGGTTGAAGGGAACAAGGGGTGGAAGGGAGGTGGAGGGATTAAGCACAATAAATTAAGTATAATAAAATAAAGCAGACTTGGGAGGCAGAGACAGGCAGATCTCTGTGAGTTCGAGGCCAGCCTGGTCTACAAAGCAAGTCCAGGACAGCCAGGGCTGTTACACAGAGAAACCCTGTCTCGAAAAACCAAAAATAAATAAATAAATAAAGCAGAATGTGTATATTGGATAATTTAAAAGCTTTGTCTACAGTGGGGCATCAGCTAGACAAGCTTCAGCAGCGCCAAAGATACAGATTTATCATTCACATGTTTCTTTCTAGTATTCTTAGCTTTAGGGGTGGTGGAGGTTAGAGGTCGGTCAAGCTTTATGAAGTTCATCCATTAGCTACAGCAAGATTATGCCAGATACAAAAGTTAAGGCAAATGGCTAGTAACAATCCAAGATTGCCCCGAATAACTTTGGCTCTTAACCTGTAACATTCCAGCCCTTCACAATCCTGATGGTCCCATTAGCCAGGGTGAGGCTGTTGGCAGCATCTTTCACACTCATGAAGCCTCTGGAGTGAACTTAGAAGTCAAGCCCGTAGTGAGGGAGTGGAAGGGAGGAGACACTTAAAGAGCCAAACTCTCAGTATAACTAGGCCAGGCGCAAGGAACAAAATGTAGCAAGAAAGCTGAGAGTTGTAGACACCATGTTCTGAGACAGAGATAATTGCTTGGATGATGGCTTTATATGGGGTGGAGAAGATCAGTGTTGAGCCTGGGAGAAGATGATGAGGGCTTAACCAGGAACGATCTCTTAAGTCCTTACTTGTGTAGGCTGACAGTGCTGGGTGTTTGACCTTATAATCTCATTTAAAAGTAATATTTTACTACCATGTTAAAGATGAAGAAAGAGGCTAAGAGGGACTAAGGAATTAGCTGAAGGTCACTCAGTAAAGAAGGGTAAAATCTGATTATCGGTGGAGTTTTTTGTTTGTTTGTTTGCCTTGTTTTGTTTTTTGAGAGAGGGTTTCTCTGTGTAGCCCTGGCTGTCCTGGAACTTGCTCTGTAAACCAGGCTGGCCTTGAACTCACAGAGCTCCACCTACCTCTGCCTCCCCGGTGCTGGGATTAAAAGTGTGCACCACCACTGCCCAGTGTAAGAAGGGTAAAATGTGACATCCAAGTTTAGGTGGAATTTGGAACTCTAGGCCATGGAGTCTCCAAGTATAATTAAAGGTCAGCAAAGGGACCCTCCTCTTGGTAGACACTCAAGTGGAGTCACCCAGAATCTGCTGTCAGGTGTCCGGGGTGTGATCTGACGTCAATGTGCCTTTCAGAAGTCAGCAAGAGGCATTCCTCCACGGACTCTGTTTCAATTTCTGTGCCCAGTTTCCTGCCTTGAGTTCCACCTACCTCAGCTTCTTAAATAATAGGTTATAAGCTATAACTCAAATAAACCTTTTCATCCCTCAAGTTGCTTTTGCTTTTAGCCAGTGTTTTGTCACAGTTACAGAGAACAAACCAGGACAGACACTGATACCAGGAAATTGGGGTATCACTGTGATAGAATAGATCTCAGCATCTTTTTTTTTTTTTTTTTTTTTTGGTTTTTCGAGACAGGGTTTCTCCATATAACAGCTCTGGCTGTCCTGGGATTAAAGGCGTGCGCCACCACCACCCGTCTTTTATTTATTTTTTTGGTTTAATTTGTTTACCTTTTTTTTTGTTGTTGTTGTTTTCGGGACAGGGTTTCTCTGTGTATCCTTGGCTGTCCTGGACTCACTTTGTAGACCAGGCTGGCCTCGAACTCACAAAGATCCGCCTGCCTCTGCCTCCCAAGTGCTGGGATTAAAGGCGTGCGCCACCACCGCCCGGCTTAATTTGTTTACCTTTAATTTAAGTCATTAGTGTTTTGCCTGCATGGATGCCTATGTGAGAGTGTCAGGTCTTTGAGTTACAGACAGCTGTGAACTGCCATGTGGGTGCTGGGAATTGAACTCAGGACCCCTGTAAGAACAGTCAGTGCCCTTAACCTCTGAGCCATCTCTCCATCCCCAATCTCATCATCTTGTTCTGGAAAGGATTATGGCAGCACTTGGCACTTTGGGCTAGGATTGTTGAGTGCTCAGAGCTTAATGAGTTGTTAAGGAAGCTTCAGACATAGGAATGACAAGAGAGGTACAAATGACAGAGGCCTGGCTTGTCCATCTTCAGAGGGAAGCAAAGACCCTATGGGGGTTGTTTGTGCTACATTCTCAATTACGAATCTGTGGAAATGAAGCCTCGCTGTTTCTGGGACAATGGATGCTAGTTAGCTGGAGCTGAAAAATCAACTGATTGGTAATAAATCAGCACAGCTGAGGGAAAGTTATTTTCTCAGAGTCAGGACATGGAAGGTGTGGTCCAGAGAATGTCAAGTGCCCATCTCAAGCCGGAAGCCGAACTTGGCAAAGTGTGAGTCTCCCACAGCCTGGTTTTGGAAGTAAAAAAGGCTTGAGAGTTACAAGTGCGTCTTGGCATTATGAGAGGAGACCCCAGGATATTGCAAATTCCAGGACTGCTGGATGACCACCAAGGACAGTGACACATGTGGAGTGAAAGCAGCCTGAGCCTATGAGACAGCCATGTGTTGTGGATGACAGAGCTGGAATAGAGGAGCTCCCCAAGCCCTTAGAAGAAGGAATAAGCCAGGCAGTGGTATCACACCTTTAATCCGGGCACTTGGGAGGGCAGAGGCAGGCAAATCTCTGTGGGTTCAAGGCCAGCCTGGTGTACAAGGCGAGTTCCAGGACAGCAGGAGCTACACTGAGAAACCCTGTCTTGAAAAACCAAAAAAACAAAAATCAGTGACTTGGCTTTACACATCCCATACTTGGACCTGTGTGTACAGTTGACCCTTAGGATCCAAAGGATGAGTTCCATGGATCAAAACATTCTTTAAAATTGTGTCTTGAAGGCTGGGAATATGGCTTAGTTTGTAGAGTTCCTCCGGAGTATGTCCAAACACCTCCCTTCAATCCCCAGCACCACATAAAAACTGGGTGTGGAATCTACGATCCTAGGATTTGTGAAGTGGAGGCAAGAGGATCAGAAGCAAAAACTCAGCATGTGTCTCAAAAAATCAAAAAACCGAAACTTGTGTCTTTCATTTACAGGACTGTGGATGAGATTAGAACTATATTAAGCAAAGTAATGAAATAATACAGATTCAGAAATATCACATATTTTTCTTGTATGTGGCTCCTAGATTTTAACTTTTACATAATTGTACATACCTGGGGAGTGGAGTCATGAAACTAGCAGGAGGATCAAGAGAGGGAAAAGGGCTAATAGGGGTGGAAGAGGGCAACAGAATACAGGTGACATAAAGTGTAATGAGAGGTTACTAGAGTTGGGGATGAGAGTCCAGCAGGCAGAGGCAAGAGGAGAGGACAGGGAAGGAAGAGGAGGACCAACCAAAACAAAGCATGTATGGAAATGTCATAATGAAATCTATTATTTTACATACTAACTTAAAAAAAAACAAAAACAAATGAAATCAAATACTTGTGTCTGTACTGAGCATGTAAAAACACCACAAGGAAATTTACACAGCACTTACTTTATATCAGTATAAATACCCTAGAGGATGTATGTAGATGATATGCAAATATTAAGCCCCTTTCATTGTTGTTGTTAGCTTTATAATTTTTATTTGCTTGTTCACAATGGCTAAAGATGTTGAGTACAGAGGGTAAAGGCACTTGCTGCCAAGCCTGATGACCTGAGTTCAATCTCCTGGACCCATATGGTAGAAAGACAGAACTTAGCTCCCACAAGTCCTGTGACTGCCACAATTGTGCCATGGTACACACACACACACACACACACACACACACACACACACATTAATAATAATAAAATAAATGTAATTTTAGAAAAGATACTGGGTATCTTTTCCTGACCTTATTAGTCCCTTGTATTTCTTCTTTTTGTTGTTTGGTTTTGTTTTTTTGGTCTGTTTGTTTCTTGGTTTAGTGTTGTTTGTTTGTTTGTTTTGAGAAGGTCTCACTATGTAGTCCTATCTGTCCTGAAACTCACTGTGGAGACTAGATTGGCCTCAAACCCACACATATCCTCCTGCCTCTGCCTCCCAAGTGTTAGTATTAAAGGTATTAAAGGCACATGCCACCATTTCCCTATTGTGTATATATATTTTTGTTTGTTTGTTTGTGGTTTTTTTTTTTTGAGACAGGATTTCTCTGTGTAGCCCTGGCTGTCCTGGAACTCACTCTATAGACCAGCCTGGCCTCCAACTGACAGAGATCCACCTGCCTCTGCCTCCAGAGTGCTGTCAATTTATAAAGTTTTAATTGATTAATTTTTGAGTTTATACCTAAGACAATTGCCTCATCCAAGGTCACAAAGACATATATCTGTTTTCTTCTGAGAGATTTATAATTTACTGCTGATCACTTTGGGTTAATTTTTATAATGGCAATAGGCTTCATAGCTCTTGTCATAATTTGATGAGGTGACATTGCTAACTATAGGTACACAGTGAGCAGTCAGTGGCTGGGAGCCAGTGCGATGGTGACCTGGTCCCTTTAAAGAAACTGTCAAGCCCACATTAGTCACGGAATGGACTTCACAGAAAAGACAATCTTTTTTTTTTTTTTTTTTTTTTGGTTTTTCGAGACAGGGTTTCTCTGAATATCTCTGGCTGTCCTGGACTCACTTTGTAGACCAGGCTGGCCTCGAACTCACAAAGATCCGCCTGCCTCTGCCTCCCAAGTGCTGGGATTAAAGGCGTGCGCCACCACCGCCCGGCTTAGAAAAGACAATCTTATTATTTGGTGCTCATGTCTTTTCCCATAGCTAGTTTGACTGCCCACCTTATTCACCATCCTTGGGTAACTTTCAATGGTTTCAAAGAGAAAGACTGGCTTCCGGTGGAGAACAGGAAACAGAAGTAGTTCCCAACACTGCCTGGCACTGTCCTAGGCCCCTCTGACAACAACATTCCAGGAAGACCATGAGAGGACGAAGCACTTTGACGAGGCATGTTCACAGGGCATGATGGTTTCATGCTCCATCTCTCTGTGCACGCAGATCCTTGGCCTTTCTGTGGACTGAGTCAACCTGGGGATTCACCCAGTTCCAAGAGGCCCCATTAACAGTGTCCCAGCTACCCAGATAGGTCATGTTTTTGCTCTGATCTTGGTATTTCCATGGCCATTCTATACAGGTCTTTACTTACTTATAAAAAAAACTCAGTGTTTTAACAGGCCTTTGCCCTCGGGCTACATCTAACAATGAGATACTTAGGGGCACCGTGAGAGGGTGCTGCGGGCCTCTGGTGGCTGGAGGCGATGCCTACGGCAAACAGATAGCTCCCACCCAAAACTCCTCAGCCCCAGGTTGTAGAGAGCTGCGACGTGCCGCGCCTTAAAGATGGCGCTGGTCTCC
>CAJQZJ010000531.1:527093-537386 GCA_907164525.1 Lophiomys imhausi | reverse complement strand
CTAAATATATGACTTCTCACATACACACACATATACGCACACACACAGGTGCGCACGCACATTAAGCCCACCAACCTACTAGAACAGGAAATATGATCAGACCCTCTCTCCCCACAGAAGATACTGTTGTTTTCACCTAAGAATATGTAAGAAATGTCTTTCCACGTGTCATTAGCTACTTTTTTCTATGATATTTCTATGACTGGGCAGCATGGGCAATTCAGCATTTAATTTAACCTCTTCTGGTAGTAAATTATACATGATCTGGGGCTCAGGAGAAGGCTTCATCAGAAAAGTGCTTTAAACCCAAACATGAGAAGCTGAGTTCGATTTCTCCAGAAGTCATGTGAAAAAGCCTGGAAACACAGCGTGCACTTGTAATCCCAGCTCTGGTGAGGCAGAGACATGGGGATCATTGCGGCTTGCTGCCCAGCCCATCTAGCTGAATAAACAAACTCCAGGTTCATTGAGAGACCCTGCCTCAAAAAAATAGGGTTGAGTGAGACACTGGATGTTATACACACACACACACACACACACACACACACACACACACACACACACACAGAGAGAGACACACAGAGGTACAAATATACACAAAGGCACACATACATAAATAACCATAGGCACACACATGCACACACAGAAAATTAAGAAAATTACACTTTATTCAGAAGTGTTTTCTTTGCCATTATGAACAGCACAAAGTGAACACACCCTTACACACCAGATCCTGGATTCTGTAGTTATTTATCATCTGCTGAATATAACACAGCACTGGGACCTGTGATTGCCAAAACAAAAAAAGTCAGTTCATTTGACATCTTCATGGACCTTATGATCTAACAGGAAGATACAACAATCGAATATGACATTTCGGGCTTCTGTGCTAGGTGGTAGAGAGAGGAGTATAGGTTGATAAGGAATCATGTGACCAGGAAGCCTAACCTGAAAAAGGGACATTAACTTTGAGATCAGGAAATAGAGTTAGGCACAGACAGGCAAAAGTATAAAGAAGAGGGAACATCGTGTTCAAAGGCCTGACTGTGGCACTCAAGAGATCAGCCTCGGGCTGGAGAGATGGCTCAGCGGTTAAGAGCACTGGCTGCTCTTCCAGAGGTCATGAGTTCAATTCCCAGCAACCACATGGTGGCTCACAACCATCCATAATGAAATCTGGTGCCCTCTTCTGGCCTGTAGATATACCTGCAGACAGAACACTGTATACACAATAAATAAATCTTTAAAAAAAAAAAAAAAAAAAAAGAGATCAGCCTCACGGAGGATCACAAAGGGCTTCCCCATTGAGGGTTTTAAGGGGTGTCAAGGTAAAAACTACTTTTTCCCTTGATGTAAAAGAAGACATTTAGAGTTCAATGCATATTAGATTGGAGCCAACCACAATTAGTAAGGAGACCATTTAGGAAGCCATTCATCTGCTCAGGCAAGAAAAGCCAATAGACTAGAAGAAACTGTTGGCAAGACTTGCAAAGAAGCAAGCAGACCCCAGGCTTCCTCTTAGGAGATGCTGTTTCTTGTTGTGTGAGGGCTAGAGAGATGGAGATCAAAGCCGGCCCCTTCCTTTCTGACTTCAGCAGCCAGTGGTACCACAGAGCACACACGAGACAAAAGATGTGTGAATTAGCCAAGTGATATTCCCAGTCCCTACAAAACCTCTGCTGGGAGCTCTGCTTAGAGCTGGGGCTTTGCTGGGGGCCTGAGCTGGGGGCCTGTATTCAGTGCATGTCAGTGTGGGTTTGTATTAGTCATTTTACTCCTTGCTGAGAAGAAGCAGAGAGGAAGGCTGTGTTCAGCTCACTTCTGAATATTCGGTTCAGGACCCCATGTTTAGGTGCAGCTTCCCAATTCAATCCAACGACTTAGAAACTCACAGGCAAGCACAGGGGTGTGTCTCCTCGGTGATTCAAAATCCTGTCAAGTTGATTGATAGGGGGGAGAGGGTTTGGAGGTGAATATGTTTGATTCGCTGGGTAATGTCTTACCAGAAGAAAGGAACCACAGTAACTAATTAACCCATGGGCAGTGGGAGGTGGGGAAAGAACTCTGCATTCACTGGGCTGGTTTATCAGGGTGGGGCTCATGGCTTAGAGAATCTGAGGTTTCCTCAGATCAGAGGGAGGAAGGATTTGCCACGTAAAAAAAGGGAATCCTGTTCTGCCCCGTTCTCGAGACCCCAAAGATCACCCAGGAGTCAACTCTGATGTAAATGCATGAGGGTTGTTTATTCAAGTTCAGAGCATGGACTCTCAATGCTCACCGACTCAGCTGTTCGAGTTGAGAGCCCTGAGCCCAGAAAGCATAAAGTTTATATAGAGACTTAGACAAAGAAACAGGTTTTCTATCATATGATTGGATGACATTTGGGCAGCTAGTCATGTCTGTTTCTGATTGGCTCGTTGTTATTAATTAACCAGCTGTGGTCAGTTTAACCATTAGAAGGTCTAATTTGACTTTTTTTTTTTTTGGTTTTTCGAGACAGGGTTTCTCTGTTTAACAGCTCTGGCTGTCCTGGACTCGCTTTGTAGACCAGGCTGGCCTCGAACTCGCAAAGATCCGCCTGCCTCTGCCTCCCAAGTGCTGAGATTAAAGGCGTGCGCCACCACCGCCCAGCTAATTTGACATTTATTATTTTTCTTTGGCAGTTGGGGGATTTTCCAATCTCATGAACAACAGATGGTATGGTCAGCATAACCTGGCCCAAATGAAAACAATTTTAGTCTTGGACTTTTCAGAACATAAGTAACAGATTGGACCTCAAGATGCGGTTATCTTCACCAGACTGAAGGTCTTTTTCCTTTGTCAGCATAGCAACAGTTTCCCAGAAGTACATTCCTGGGGACACAGCTTTAGGACATGAACTTAGCTTTTACCTTATAGTTAACATGAAGTCTAGAAAAATGGCTACATTAACAACAACAAGAAGAAGTGCTTAACTGTATACAGATTAACACTTGGGATAACACAGATTTCCCTTCCAGCAAGGATTGCTTAGATTCCACAGTCCATCATTTGGCATCAAGCTCAAGGGGCTTTCCAGAAACGTCAGACTTCTACCTTATCAGCAGAAATTCCCCTTAAATATTAATCCTCGGGCTGGAGAGATGGCTCAGCCGTTAAAGGCTAGGCTCACAACCAAAAATAAATATTAATCCTCATGAGACTGACATCAAAACTTTGGAAATGATTTTAATCCCAGCGCTTGGTAGGCAGAGGCAGGCGGATCTCTGTGAGTTCGAGGCCAGGCTGGTCTACAAAGCGAGTCCAGGACAGCCAGAGCTGTTATACAGAGAAACCTTGTCTCAAAAAAAAAAAGAACATTTTCAGGCTGGAGAGATGGCTTAGTGGTTAAGAACACTGGCTGCTCTTCCAGAGGTCCTGAGTTCAATTCCCAGCAACCACATGGTGGCTCACAACCATCTATAATGTGATCTGATGCTTTCTTCTGGCATGAAGGTGTACATGCAGATAGAGCACTCATACATATAAATAAATATTTAAAATGAAAAAAAAAATAGAAGGAAAGGGGAGACTAGGAATGTGGTAGAGTGTTTTTCTCCCATACACAAAGCCATGGGTCTAATTTCCCCTTCTGAAAAAAAAAAAAACTGAAAACCTAAAAGTGAGTCCTGAACAGCCAGGAATACACAGAGAAACCCTGTCTTGGGGGGAAAACATTAGAAATGAGTAAAGATCTCCCAGGAAGAACACACGTGGGAAGGAGAGAAGGAGCTAAGCACAGAACCCCAAAAAGAAAGCCAATGTCAAGAGATAGTCCTTAGAAGGAGTAACTGGAGAAGTTGGTCAGAGTCCAGAAAACACGCAGTCTAACAGAGCCAGGGGACAACCAGCGTGAGCTTTGAGGAACATCCATGGGATTTCATCTGGAGCTTTTCCTGCACTCAGGGACAATCGGGTCTTTGAATATCCTGTTCTCACTTCCTAGAATAATTTTAGCTAACTCAATCAAATGTTCTCAAGAGATTAAGAAAGACAAAGGCAACCCCCCCCCCAAAATTTCAAAAACAAAAAAACAACAAAAAAAGAAAGACCAAGGCAGCCAGGCATGGTGGCACACGCCTTTAGTCCCAGCACTTGGGAGGCAGAGGCAGGTGAATCTCTGTGAGTTCAAGGCCAGCCTGGTCTACAAAGTGAGTCCAGGACAGCCAAGGACACATAGGGAAACCCTGTCTCAAAAAACAAACGAAAACAAACCAAAAAAAAGAGACAAAGACTAAAAAAGGCTAAAAGTGAGCAAGTCCATGGCCTGGGTTATTGTGACAAGAACAGTGGACAATGGTAAGTATGTGACCAGATTTCATGGCAGTCAGAGCCTATCCATCAGTCCTCTCTCCCTCTCTTTCTCTCTGTTTGTGTGTGCATGTGTGTGTTTGTGCATGTGTACATGTGGGTAGGTACACATGTGTGCAGATGTGCTGTATGTATGTCTCTGTGACCCAAAGATCCTCACAGACACAGAAAACTAATTTGTCCTTGAAAATATTACCACCAGGGCTGGAGAAATGGCTCAGTGGTTAAAAGCACTGGCTGCTTTTCCAGAGGACCCAGGTTCGATTCCCAGCACCCACACGGCGGCTCCCGGCTGTCTGTTGCCGTCTTCTGGAGCGCAGATGGACATGCAGACCAAGTGCCCATAGATATATACAATACACAAATAAATAAATCCTTGAAATGTTTATCGCTCTTAGCCAGGCAGTGGTGGTAACACCTTTAGTCCCAGCACTTCGGAGGCAAAGACAGGTGAGATCTCTGAGTTCAAGGCCAGCCTGGTCTACAGAGTGAGTTCTAGGATAGCTAGAGACGTACGGATAAACCCTGTCCCGAAGAACAAAACAACAACAAAAAATACATTTATCATTCTTACTTTATGTACATGTGTTTTGGTTGAATGAGCAGTTGCTGTTAACCAATGAGCCATCTTTTCAGCCCCCCAACCACCCCAAAAAATACCTTTAAGAACTAATCAGATGATTCTGCACAGAGGCATTCATTGCAAGACTTTTTATAACTGCAAAATCTATTTTAATTTGCACAAATTTTCCTTTTGAAAAAAAAATTTGGGACCAGGAGTATAGCTCAGCTGAGAGAGTGCTGGTCTCCCGTGCACAAAGTCCTGGCCTCCATCCCCAGCATCACCATAAACCAGGCGTGTGGGCTGTAATCTCAGTGCTTTGGAACTAAATGCAGGGGATCAGCCTGGGCTACACATCAAGGGCAGACAGGACTATATGGGGTCAGGGTGGGGAACAAGCAGGTACTCCTCTCTGAGACATGGCTTCTCTCTTAATCTGTGTTGAGCGTTTGATCTTATATCTGAATTTTTATTGTACACTTATCATACTTTTAAAAGTTCACTGCAGCTGGAGAGAGTTGGCTCAGCGGTTAAGAGCACTGGCTGCTCTTCCAGAGGTCATGAGTTCAATTCCCAGCAACCACATGGTGGCTCACAACCATCCATAATGAAATCTTGTGCCCTCTACTGGCCTGCAGATATACCTGCGGACAGAACACTGTATAAATAATAAATAAATCTTAAAAAAAAAAAAAAAAAGTTCACTGCAGCATGCTCCCCCAACATCTCCTGCCAGCCATTTACCACCTAGAGCCAGATCTAATGCCTGATGGCAGCAGGGGTGTGCATTTTTTTTTGACACTGGTGGGGGGCGGGGTTGGGGTTGAACGTATTACAAAACTGGAGAGTTTGGGCTCAAAGCTATCTGGCAAGGAAGCAGAAAGAAACACAGTAAGTTACATAATTTTCATTGTCCAATTAAAACAAAGAACTCTAACTCATTGTGTGGTGGCATCTGTGGTGGAGATTTGGCATCAAGAGGGAATTTATAACGTGACTCCTCATAGCAAGGGCACTGAGGGAAGCAGTGGGCTGTCTCTAACAGTTTACAGAGAAGCCCTCTTCAACCCATCGGCCTGGGTGGCTCTCTGTGAAGTGAGGTATCAACTCCTGAGCCAGGCAAGTGTTTATGCGCCCACCTGGGGAGGAGGAGCACTGTCTGCACCCAACACACTGTTCCCCCTCCACGGCCCTTCCCCAGAGTCTGCTTCCTAGGCTGGCTCTGAGAGCGCCCTTACAGGCATCCAAGCTGGAGGCAGATGAGAAGAGGTTGTAGCCCAAAAAAGGCCAGCTGCACACTAAAAATTTCTTTGAAAAATTTGCAATTTATATTTTAAAAATCCATGTGAGCTATACAGTTGGTTTCATAATGTGTTTATAGCAAAAGTGTGTTTTCTTCCTTAAACTTAGACCAAAATTGATGCTCCAAGAGGTTGGGCTGTATTTTTCCAATTTGAGCATCCCTTGGCAGGCGATGTTGGACCCTCCCCTCCAGTCCCCCACCTCTACAGACACA
This sequence comes from Lophiomys imhausi, assembly GCA_907164525.1. Classification (NCBI taxonomy): domain Eukaryota; kingdom Metazoa; phylum Chordata; class Mammalia; order Rodentia; family Muridae; genus Lophiomys; species Lophiomys imhausi. The sequence continues at coordinate 530,979 of CAJQZJ010000531.1, read as the reverse complement.
TCATGCTAATTTGATGTTGGGCGAGGACACTAGAGGACTAAATCGATTCTTTTCCATTGTTAGCCGTCTTGGCACAGAACATTGTACATTCTCCTGACATCTAGAGGGAAAGGCTACATGGGCTTTGGCTAGCGTCTCTCTCTCTCTCTCTCTCTCTCTCTCTCTCTCTCTCTCTCTCTCTCCTCTCTCTCTTTAGTTATCAGTAGCATTTATGAGCCAGATTTACTATCCAGACAGCAGAGCAAACTGCTGCCTCACATAGGTATAAACTATCAGAGTAGCAACAAAGGCAAGAACCAATATTTATTATTCAAGAAGGATCTGTTAAGCCCTATATGTCTCTGACCAGCTGTCACCTACCTGATGTCCCCTGGAGAGCATGACTGGGTGGCACTGGGCAGGGCTGACCTCACTCAAATGACAGGGCTCTGAATGACAGGGCTGAAGTTTCCCATTTGGCACAGGCGAGGAATACACCGTACTAAGAAATTCTACATGCTGAGTCATTGAGCCTGTCTGCCCAGTCCCTGTCATGTGGGCCCTTTTTCTACCCAGGACTTCTGGGTATTAAAAAAGAGAATTGTGGGGTTGGCGAAATGGCTCAGTTAAGAGCACTGACTGCTTTTGCAGAGGACACCAGGCATGGTTCCCCAAACCCTCATGGCAACTCAGGATTGTCTATAGTTCTAGTCCAGGGATCTGATGCCCTCTTCTGGCCTATGACAGCATTGCATGCACGTGGTACGTACTGAGGTAGACACACATACACATAAAATAAGCAAATATTCGTGGTACGTACTGAGGTAGACACACATACATATAAAATAAGCAAATATTTTTAAAATTTAAAAACAGAGAATTGGTTCAAACATTTCTAAAGGGATGGGCATTGTGCAGATCCTGTGGCTGGATTTGAACAGTGATCTGGGCTGTTCACAACCATGTCTGCCTGGATAGACCCAACAATCAAGGTGAGGACGGACCTCCTGAAATTAGAGCACTGCCACCTTGTCCCACAACTCTGAGAGTGCAAAAAAGTGCATCGAGTGAAAACAAACTGTCTCAGAAAAAAAGCGCCCGAGGCTGACACTAGCCAACTCTTCCCCAGAAGACCCCCTGGATGGCCAGAACAGTATAACTATTTTAAGAAATGCTTTAAGAAATACCCCCTGTCAACAGGTCATTGATGAGCAAGCTAGCCACAAATCCCATCCCTGAAGAACAGGAAGCATCGGGCTGACCTCTTCCATACCACTTTTAAAGAGTCACTTCAGCCTTGGCCCAACCAATACTTAAGACGGCTTGGCTTGTCCAGTGGAGGGTACCAGTAGGAGGTCAGAGTGAGGGAAGCCTTGCAAGTGTTTCTTCCCTCCCTTGCATGGCTAATGGCTGGCAGCAGCCACATTTTCTTTCTTTAAAAACATTTTTCCAAGCCGGGCGGTGGTGGCACACGCCTTTAGTCCCAGCACTCGGGAGGCAGAGGCAGGCGGATCTCTGTGAGTTCGAGGCCAGCCTGGTCTACAAAGCGAGTCCAGGACAGCCAGGGCTGTTACACAGAGAAACCCTGTCTCGAAAAACCAAAAAAAAAAAAAAAAAAAAAACCAAACATTTTTCCAGGGCTGGAGAGATGGCTCAGCGGTTAAGAGCACTGGCTATTCTTCCAAAGGACCGGGGTTCAAATCCCAGAACCCACATGGCAGTTCACAGCTGTCTGTAATTCTGGGCGTGGTGGCGCACATCTTTAATACCAGCACTTGGGAGGCAGAGGCAGGTGGATCTCTGTGAGTTCAAGGCCAACCTTGTCCACAAAGTGAGTCCAGGGCAACTAAGGATACACAGAGATCCTTCAGATAGGGTGTCAAGGAGAAGCAGTGAGTGGGAGGTTGAAGAAATGCCTAGAAAGAGGATAAGTTCCTAGCTCTAGGCTGCCCCTTGGTCCAGCTATTGTTTCCTGGTGAAGAGAATCTGCTCTCATGACTAGACAGAGATTCTGGATTCTACTTCATTAACACAGCTGCCATTTCCTCACTACCAGATCCCTGTGTGTCTCTGCTTGTCGTTCCCCTCCCTGAGGAGTCAACACGGCAGAAGCCAGATCTCAGCCTGTGCACACAGATGCCCAAAGATACAACTGTGATAGAGGTGTGTGCTTATTCCCAAGTGTCAGACAAGAGCCCTATAGCACTAGAAGGGATCTCCAGGCAGGAACTTCTGAAGGGCTGGAGATGGTTTAAATCTGCTGTTTCTGAGGCCTTGCTGGGAAACAAAACAAAATTAAACTTCTTTCCACCTGAGCTTCCTAGTGGTCCACCCCACCCCAAGTAGGGAACAGTCATAGGAACAAATGGCCTGCCCAAAGCCTAGTGCAATGGCTGCCTCCCACTCGGCCCTTGGGCTCTGGGGGTTGCAGTGGCAACATCCACTTATTCTGTGACAGACAAGCATAGTGTGTGACGTCTGAGTTAGGGTTTCCATTGCTGTGATACAACGATACCATGACCATAACCAAAAGCAGCTTTTGGGGAAGGGGTTTATTTCATTTTACACTTCCAGGTAACAGTCCATCACGGAGGGAACTCAGGGCAGGAACTGCAGCAGAAGCTTGCTGGCTCACTCCTCTCCGTTGGCCCAGTTGACTTTCTTACAGCACTCACCAGACAGGGATGGCATCACCCACAGTGATCTGGACTCCTACATCAATCATCAATTTAAAAAAAAAAAGACACCCCAGGCTAATGTGGTGGGAGCATTCTCCCCAAATGACTTCAACTGTGTCAAGCTGACAAACCACTAACCAGCACTGAGTCATGAACTTCAGTTATGGTCAGCGAGACGGCTCACTGGTTAAAGGTACCTAGTACCAAGCCTGATCACCTGAGTTTGATCCTCAAGACCACATGGTGGACAGAACTGCCTCCTGCAGGTTGTCCTCTGACCTCTGTAATGTTGTGGGGTCCACTTAAATCCAACACAACTCAAACACCAGGTCAATGCAGATGACAAAAATTTATTGTGATCTTCCATCAGGGCCACAGAACAAACTTGGGAGCTGAACCCTGAAGTGTCATTGTACAACATATTTAAAGGATGAAACCATAAAGTGAGGGTAGCGTGGTGGGCTGTAGCACTGTCCAAATCATACTTTGACATGAGGGGTTGAGCGAGGGAGTTTCCATCAGTCGGGAGAGGAGTAGGTTCCTGGGCCTGGGAACATGAACTAGTTTGACCCTGCCAGCAAGATGGAGAAGTTGTCCCTGAGATGGTTGGACTCAGACAGCTGCCTCCTTACAGCATAATGTGGACGTGTGACAGAAGGGTGACTTTTGTTTGCATTCAAAGGAACATCTTTTCCCCTTCTCAGTGGCCAGTCCTAGGTGTGAGGAGCAGAATGTGTAAGAAGCAGATGAAGTCGTGAGTGAATCTGTGGTATTGTCATGGGCATGGCCATGTTAAGGACCCAATGCATCAGACCCACGAGGACAGCTTTCTGAACACACTGTCTGCATTCATACTGGGACTGAGGGTAGGCCTTGCTATTATCAGGCTCTAGGGGGGTCTATATGTATTCTGGATGATCACTCATGACATCTTTTCGTTCAACTTGTCGCTGTTGGAACATTGTGAACTTGCTCATCTGCTTGGCCTTGTTTTATTTTGAAGACATGGTCTCACCTCAAACTCACGTCCACCTGCCTCTGCCTCTTCAGATCTGGGATTAAAGGCATGTGCCACCACCCCTGGCCACTTTTTGGGGGTGAGGGGTGAAAGTCTTGAGATTGGGCCTCTAGAGAGGGCCTCTATGTAGCACTAACTGGCCTGGAATTCACTATGTAGTTCTGGTGGTAGACCTGGCTAGCCTTAGACTTGTAGCAATCCTCCTGCCTCA
>CAJQZJ010000531.1:513813-526693 GCA_907164525.1 Lophiomys imhausi | reverse complement strand
CCCCAATGCCACAGTGTTAAGATGTGGTTGGCTGGGCGTGGTGGCACACACCTTTAATCCCAGCACTCAGCAGGCAGAGGCAGGCGGATCTCTGAGTTTGAGGCCAGCCTGGGCTACATAGATAGAAAGACCCTATTTCAAAACAAAACAAGCAGTCGGACCATACACTGTTTAATACTAATTATGAATAGGCTTCAGGTAATTCACTCTCTGGCTTTTGCTGGTTTATTTGACACAGGGTTTCTCTGTGTAGCCCTGGCTGTCCTGGAACTAGCTCTGTAGACCAGGCTGGCCTTAAACTCACAGAGATCCACCTGCCTCTGCCTCCTGAGTGTTGGGATTAAAGGTGTGTGCCACCAAATCCTGGCATCATTCAGTCTCTTGTTATCTATCATCTATCAATATGTATGTATGTATGTATGTATGTATGTATGTATGTATGTATGTATGTATTATGTAGGCAGCCATGTATGTTAGTTTTTGAGGCACACTGCACATAGTCCAGGATGATCTCATACTCTATATAGCTAAGGGTGCCCCTCCACTTCTGACCCCTGCTTCTTCCTCTCTCGATTCTCTCCGCAGTCTGTCCTCTATCATGTGGTGATACATCAAGATGGTAGATGCAGCCTCTCCACCTTAGGCTTTCCAGTCTCAGAACTGTTTTTGCTTTTTTGACACAGGGATTGCTACGTAGCCCTGGCTGGCCTGGCACTTGTTGTGTAGAACAGGCTGACTTCGAACTCACAACCATCCTCCTGAGTGCTGAGATTACACCAGGCAAACATGCCTTTATCCTATCTAGACTGTTACGGTCACATAAATCAGGCTCTGAGGTAAGAGGCTGTCACTGGCTTCCTGCTCACATGCCGGGGGCGTCCTATACCAACTCATGTTTAGGAAGGAACTGGAGAGGAATTTGCAGCCTTGACCATCTGTGTCCCCTGGGAACTAAAGCAGCAGCGTTCCTCCGGCCTGTTTTCGTCGTTTGTTTCCCCCAAGTCCCTCCCATGCACCCGTCCCACAGTAACCTCCACCAGGCTCCGGGCTTCACTTTATCCCTCTTGGGTCACCCTCCCAAGCTATTGAGAAGACAGCGGAATGGCAGCCATAGACACTTGGGAAAGCCCACAGGCTCAGGAGACATAAAGACAGCCTACCCAGGACTGGGAAATCTGCACCAACTGGCTATGAGGCATTTCCCATTTCCCTTCTAGTCTGAACTACTCACGGCTTTTTTGTTTTGTTTTTTTAGGGGGGAGGCGGTCTAAGCAAGCACGTTGCCTATGCTAGTCAGGAATTCACATACTCAAGTGATCCTCCTGCCTCAGAATCTCCTGAATAGACAAATTATAGATACAAGCAGGTACTGCCCCTAACTAGTTTCTTCCTTATTGACCAACTGATTGAGACAGGGTCTAACTTACGGGGTCTAACTCTAAGTCAGACTAGCTTTGAACTCTGGATGATCCTCCCTAGTGCTAGGATTATAGGCATGACCCATCACACCTGGCCTTAGTTTGTTGTAATGAAATGTATACTAAAGCCTTTACATCTGACTGTAAGTGAAATGTATAGTAAGGTCTTTGTGTCTAGTTTTGGGTGAAATGTTTTAACAAGGCCTTTACTATGTGAGACCTTGCAGCTACACTAGGAGATGAGAAACTGTTTTGCGACTGTTTGAACCTTGAAGAAATGTCTCTTTAGAGAATCTGCACTTGGTGCTGTGTGAGAGCTTGCAGCTGCACCGACCTTGGTCCTCAGACACTCCTGGCAACCCTGGAGTTCTTACTTGTGATTCTGGCTAGCCATGGTCAACAGGGACTGAGATTCGTGTAGGTTGTCTGCTCTCTGGTGCAGCAAAAGGCAAGATGACTTTGGTAGTTGGAACCTTTCCCAGTCCCAGTTAACCTTGTATGATGTTTGAATGAAGTAACTGGAGTGAGCTAGCTGGGCGTCAGTCTTTCCCAAGGAGGCTGAGCCCCTCTGCTCCTTCGGGAGATGAAGGCTTAGCATCTTGGTGAGCGTCTCTCTCTACTGCGCTTCTGTGACCAACATCACTCAATAGTTTGTCTTTAAAATGAGAGAAAATCATATCCAGGCTTCTGAAGATGGTGGAATCCTTTCTCTGAAGAACTGATTCTGTTTTAGTGTTCAGTAAGTTCTGAACGGAGCTACTAATATGACAGCTGTGCACCACACCTGGTGATGTGGAAGATTCTCATACACCTTTAACTGATAGATGAGACAGAACAAAACACAGTAAGGAACTCCACTGTTTAGAAACATATATAATGGCCTATAGGGTGCACCGATCCCTATAGCTATTCTACACACATACAGGACAGTTTTTCATACACTGAACTCTCCCCATGTTTGCTCTTCACTGCTCTTTGGATCTGTGGTACAATGGAGGAGAAAGGCTTTGTTGAATTAGTCCACATTTGAGCTGCACCCAGAGGGGGTGGAAAAGAGGGGGAATGAAGCCAGTTGTTCTCCAGCTGTTTGCACCTAGGTACAGCTGGTGTTCTCTTTGGGCTTGGCTAGTATTTTTGAGATGATTCTCAGTCCTAAGGAGGTGTAATCTGTTACCTAAATCTACTTACTATAACCGTCAATTACAGATATAAAATCATGATTTCTCTTTCTCTATACCTGCACGCACACGCACACACACACACAAATTTTGAGTGGGGGTCAGTGAGGCAGGAAAGCATAGGGAGCAGCTCAGCAACCTGTCACTCCACTTGGTTTGGGCTCTGCACACACTCTACTTCTGACAATGAACTTGGCACTTGAGACGCTTACCTCAATGTCCTATAGACACGCCCCTCGGGACAATGCACATCAATCTGCTAGCAATGTGCTACAGCACTGAGCTCCATACATACCCCACTGTTTTGTTTTTTAAATAAATCACTTAAATTATCTTAAGCATATACTTTAGTGGTATTTTACATTCATAATGTCATACCAAAGGATGGCAACATTTACTTAATTCTTTTCATTTTATCATTGTGAAATTCCACCTCCAGTTCTGGCAACTGCCCTTTTAATTTCTGTCCCTGTGGTTGGGATCTCAGTGCCACATAGCTGTGATCACAGTATTTGTCTATCTGTGGCTTATTTAATACTGTGTAATACAGTAAAGGTTTATTCCACATCACAGCATGTGTCAAGAATTCTTTCCTTTTTAATGTTGAATGATATTCCATTCAATATATCAAAAGAATGATACATCAAAAAAAAGGTCATTTTATTTTACAGGATTTCTCTGTATAACAAGCCCTGGATGTCCTGGACTATCTTTGTAGACCAGGCTGGCTTCGAACTCAGAGATCCGCCTACTTCTGTCTCCGGAGTGCTGGGATTAAAGGTGTATGCCACAACATCAGGCAATTACAGACAGCTGTGGACTGCCATGTGGGTGCTGGGAATTGAAGCCAGGTTCTTTGGAAGAGTAGTCAGTGTTCTTAACCACTAAGCCATCTCTCCAGCCCCTGATACATCATTTTAAAAAACCCATTTGTCCATCAATAAATATTTATGCCAGGTGATGGTGGTGCAGCCTTTAATCCCAGAACTCAATCTCTATGAGTTTGAGAGTAGCCAGAGCTACACAGAGAAACCCTGTCTCAACAAAACAAACAAGAAAACCCTTCAATGTTTTAGCTATTATGAGCTTGGGTGTATCCATCTTTTTGAAATCTTGTTTTGCATCCTTTCAAGTATTTATTCAGAAAAGGGCAATGTAAGGATCATATGGTGGCCCTATTTTTCTGTTCCCTTGAGGCAGGGTGGTCCTGTGCAGTGAGTATGTCCTCAAACTCACTAAGTGACTGAAGAGGACCTTGAGCTTCTGAGCTTCTGATTCTCCTGAGCCTCAGATTACAGGTCAGCCAGGCTTCCCCCCTACCCCCCAGGAATCAATCTCAGGACTTCTCTCCAGCTGGGTGAGCACTCCACGAACAGCCACAACCTTGTGCTCTTGGACTGAAGGGATCCTATTGTTTCAGCCTTATGCAGCTGGGATTACAGGCACACACAACCATGGTTGATTTTAATTCATCTTGCAAAACACATACCATACATCTTTAAAAAACCACAAAAAACCACCACATTCTGTTAGAGTCAGTTTAGGAAAGAGGGTTTTTTTAGGGGGGGAGTGGAGAGGAAGGCTTCACTTTGTAGCTCATGCAGGCCTAGAACTCACTATGTGGCCTCAAACTTGTGTTCCCCTTCCCCCACCACCTGAGAGCTGGGATTACAGGCATGGACCACCACTCTGAGATCAAGCTTGTCATCTACTTTATCTTTTGTGGTGTTAGGAACTGAAACCAGGGCCTGACACACACAAGGGTGAACATGATGAGCTAGAACCCAAGCCCTAGGCTTGTGATTTTTAACTACCACGTAGAAGGGTGTTTTGTTAATCAATAGACATTAGAACACATAGGACACACAGAGAAAATGTGTGTCCACAATGGTGACTTTTGCTTCTACCAACGTTATCTTATTAGAAACCACAGCAAAGCCAGGCGTGGTGGCTCATGCCTTTAATCCCAGCATTCACTTGGGGAGGGGCAGAGAAAGGTGGATGTCTTTGAGTCCAGCCTGGTCTACAAAACCAGTTCTAGGACTGGCCAGGGCTACATGAAACCCTGTCTCATAAAGTACCAAACCAGAGCAAAAATTTTAAGTCTTTTCTAGTTTTTGTATCTTATTTTCAAAACACCAACATAGGTCACTTTAAAACATAACATGGCATGCATTGTCTTCTCACAGAAAATCAGATATTTACATGTATGGATCCTCTTCAAACAACAAGAATCCTCTGGAAGTAAACAGACACTTTCTTTATTTACTGTATAAGTTTGGCAAACAGCACAAAAATCCAGCAACATTTTAAACACGTAATAAAGTCAAATGTTGAACAGTACTGAGTATAGTAAGACATTAGAAATATGACTGCACATACAGTTAAGGCTCTGCAAGCTGGCAGAGGGAGAGTATGTGGCTTCTGAACATGTATCATGAAACACACATTAAAACACAACAATATAGTTTATCTTGGCAATACAAAAGCACAGTAATGATGAAGGTACCAGCCCACGTGCTCACTACGAGGGTCTCACACATAGAAATGCTACATCTCGTACCCTGAAATGCCATGTGCACAGAGTCAAGCAGGAGAAACTGAGGCTCACTGCTGAAGGTAACAATTATTTGATGATAATAATAATAATGCTAACTAAAACTTCCTATGTAGTGATTCCTAGATCATAACAAGGTATTTATTCCATTGCAAAGCTGAGAAGCTGAGACTTCATTGTTGGCAGTATAAAATTTCTAACAGGTATCAAAATCTTGGTGAGACATGAACTGAAGGCATTTTCTAGTGTACACAGATGGTACAGGGATCTATGAACAGGAAAGAAAACCGCATATTTCACAATAAGTTTCTGCTGAGCTTTGTCAAACCAAACAGCTCAACTCTAAGGCAAGATAAAATAACCCTATGGCAGAAGTGGGTCCTACCAAGTAAATCCAGGAGTCTCGTCTTGGGAGACTGACTCCCCATATGAGAAGACTAGAAGAGTTGGCATTGAGAGGGGCACATAGAAATCAACTAACATCCTGATGGTCCGTCATTGGTTCAGAAGCCTGGCTAATAATCTGTTGGTATATCTTATTAAATTAACTTTTTGGAATCAGCACCAGTCCCCAAAACCTCAAATTATAATATTTACTCTTCATTAAAATATATCCTTTTGTGCTATATGAACACAACTATACTTGAGTTAAAGAAAGTTGATTTGTTCAATTTACTGTATGCTTTTATGTATATTAGGTAGCAAGTGAATTTCTTTTTACTTGTGCTTCGTTTTGGGGCACTTTGATTGAAGAGAAAGTCACTTCACAGGACTACATCTTGCTAAAGCATTCCTTAGCATTGGTCCAAACTTGAATACCCTGAAAACAAAAACAACTTTATAATGAGATTCTGCACAACAGACCTACAGCCAACATCACAGCGACTGAGACATCTGTAAACATCCCTCTAGGCCAGAAGGCTACAGTGTCTACTCTCACACTCTTATTTGGTGACCCTGTAATTGAAAGACACCAAGACTCCACCAACCTGTGCTATATACCATTAGGCCCTATCCTGAGAAAAGAAAATGAAGAGCAGGTAAGATGGCTCACCAGGACCCACATGCATGTGACACACTGCCAATATGTAAATATGGTTTTGGGATTTTTTGTTTTTTAAAGAAAAATCATGATAGATCTCAGCACTGTTATGTAAAATGTCCACATGAGCACATATAATGCAGTTTTGTCTGGGGGAAGGAAAAATGTGTATATTTTCTAAGTGACTGCATCTAGTAACATATCCAAAAGGACACACACTGAAGCATGGCAGAGAAGTATTTCTAAAAGGAATCTTGATGTTGGTTGGGGGGACTTTTACTTGGTATGTTCTGAGTCACTGAAATTTTCATCATATCTGTGCTATTTTTATGATGCTTAAAATACTTTACTACCTGTAAAGTATCTGAAAAAATAAGTTTTTACCTTGTTTGTTTTGAGACAGGGTCTTACTATGTATGTAGCCCAGGATGGTCACAAACTCACTATATAGATGAGGCTGGCCTCAAACCCATGGAAACTTGCCTCTGCCTCCAGAGTGCTGCAATTGGTGGTGTGCACCCCCACATCTGGCCAGTCAATTATGTTTTTAAAACTTCAGCCTAGGCTGGAGGGATGGCTTAGTGGTCAGGGTGCACTGTGGACCCTGCAGGGGCCCCGAGTCTGGCTCCCAGAGCACACAACAGGCTGCTCACCAGCACTGCCTCCAGCTGGGGGAGGGCACTCATGTCCACATATTAGACACACACACACTTTTTTTTTTTTGGTTTTTTCAAGACAGGGTTTCTTTGTGTAATAGCTCTGGCTGTCCTAGACTCGCTTTGTAGACCAGGCTGGCCTCGAACTCACAGAGATCTGCCTGACTGTGCCTCCCAAGTGCTGGGATTAAAGGTGTGTGCCACCACCACCCGGCACACAAACACATTATTAAAAATAAGTCTTTTAGCCGGGCAGTGGTGGCGCACGCCTTTAATCCCAGCACTTGGGAGGCAGAGGCAGGCGGATCTTTGCGAGTTCGAGGCCAGCCTGGTCTACAAAGCAAGTCCAGGACAGCCAAAGCTGTTAAACAGAGAAACCCTGTCTCGAAAAACCAAAAAAAAAAAAAAAGTCTTTTAGAGAAAAACAAAACAAAACAAAACAAAAGCTTTACCCTGCTTGATTTAATAAATTTGATAATTCACCATTACAAAGGCCAACCAAAAACTCTTAGAAGTACTACTCACTTTTGTTTTGTTTTGCCTTGGAGACAGGGGCAAGCTTATGTAGCCCAGACTACTTTTGAACTCAGTATATGGGAACTTCTGATGGTCCTGCCTCAGATCTCCCACCCCCAATGGGACTGACTGTAAGGGGCATCAGCATGTTCAGTTGTACATGCTGGTGCTGGGCTCTGCGTGAGGCAAGTGCCTGCTACTTACTTTACAAAGTGCTGTGATTTGTGAGCTTTGTTTGTGTGCTTTATGTATATGAGTGTTCTGCCTACATGCATGTCTGTGTGAGGGTGTCAGATCCACTGCAACTGGAATTATAGTCAGTTGTGAGCTGCCATGTGGGTGCTGGGATTTGAACCCGGGTCCTCTGGAAGAACAGCCAGTGCTCTTAACCGCTGAGCCGTCTCTCCAGCCCCAACTTGTGAGCTTTGGCTTTGTGTCATCACTGCTGCAATTCAGTCATCTAATTACAGTCAAGGAACTTAGTTATGTTTATAATGAGGACATAGCAACAATGACAGTTTATGTAACTACACATGTAGAATACAGACACTCATATTTACTCAAGATAAACTAATGTTAGTCTCACCTTTGGGCACTTAAAGTTTCTTGAGAAAAGACCCTGTTAGGCAGCAGATGTGGTGACACATGCTAGTGACCTTAACACCTGGTAAGTAGAGGCAGGGGTGAGAGACGAGGTGAGCCTTGCTGCACAGGGAGTTCAGGCTGGCCTGGGAGACACAGTAAATGCAAGGCAAGCCTAGGCTATGCCGTGCGTTCAAGGCAGGTAGTTTGAGCTCCATAGATCGACTTTATCTGGGGATGTAACTCAGGGTAGAGCTATTGCTCAGCACAGGCTGGAATTGGAGAAAAAGATGTGTGCGGATGGATCTAAACCTAAAATAATAAAAGAACCCTGTCAAGTTTAAAATATAATAATCTATTATTACTTAAGCACACACACACAAAAATGATGAGATTCTATGGTATCATTCTTGGGAAGTAAACAGGAGCAGACGTCCTTATTAAACTCTTGCAGTAATTATTCTAGAATGTGCGTAAGAACTGCCTGTGTGGTTTGTATGAGTTTTCCTTTAAGACGACTGGACACATGGACTGTCTTAGTCATTACACCCTTCTGAGCTAATGCAAGTTAAGTTACTTGGTATTGTTAGACAGGAAGATGTAGGGACACACAAACATTCGAACACACGCATCACACACATGTGAGCACACAAACACTCACAGACATTCACACACATGTGCATAAACACATGCACACACGTACGCAACTGCCAGTGGCCCTGGCCATACCAGCAGAGCTCAGGTGAGGAGAAAGGAACGCAGGAGCACTTTCTATTTATTCTGTTCCAAATGCTGCTGTAGAATCCTCCAGCTCCAGGTTCATCTCTCACTACAGAGAGCGCTTGGCTCTACAGTCGCTGTAAAGTTTAACTTATCGCCAAATCACAGCCACAACTCCTCCATGATGCTTCTATTATTTGTAGGGCATCTGACACTTACGAGGAATGGTATTTTAAGGTCCTGCTCAAGAACAGCATGCGTGTATGTAACTAAAGTCATGTTGTGGGGTATGCTTTCAAACATAAATTATAAACAGCACAAACTTGGAGACACGCTGACATGTGGGTTATAGGAGTTTTTCCAAATTGTGAAATTAAGAAAAAGTAGTAATAAAATTTACATAAACGTTATCTATAAGCCCCTCTTACTTGATCTATTTCATTTATCTCTGTGTGGTACACATATGCCACGGAGTGTGTGAAGGTCGGAAGACAACTTCCAAGAGTTGAAGTGACAATCAGCTAAAGTCAGTGTCAGAGGTGACAGCAGGGCCCCTAACCCAGGCCATCTGAGGGCCCTGTCTTTTCTGAGGGTCTCACAGGACTCAGGCTGAGGAGGACTTTACATTTCCAATCCCCCTGTCTCCACCTCCTGCTGTATGCAGCACTCCACTAACTAAGCTGCTCCCCACGCCATGCACCCAATGCAGCCGCATCCCCCTGGGGCTGGCTACCTTTTTGCACATGCTGATCTGCATGACGGCGTAGCTGATGAGGGCTTCCTTCAGGTCTCGGTTCTTTTGCTCTTTGAAGCGTTCGATATCCGCCCATGCATTTTTCACAAATTCTCTGAAATAAAAACACACAGTGATGTTTACTCTCATTTAAAGAGACTGTATATTACACACCCAACCAAACAGTTTATATAGCCATTTTCTTCAAACTGAAGCATCCTCTTACTACATCAGGGAGGCAAGCTAATGCCTCTTGTAAAGCTGTGTACTCAGAAAGCCCCAAGACCTACAAGGCCCCCCAGGGTCACAGAGGCAGGGAACAAACCCCAGGGGAAGCGTCACTTCTGTGGAGAGCATGCAAGCTGGGCAGGAGCTCCAGGGTGCTCCCGTGAGTGACCCCATCGGACTCACTGGCTCATCAATCTCAGGTGACTGTCTCTGGTGTGTCATCTGAGCCGTAAGTGGAGTGAACAGACATGTGCTCATTTCTCCTGGGGTGAGTCGTGGCAGAGTCTTTAAAGTTGTCTATGTAGAAGGAAAAGCTATTGTTTGTATGAGATGGCTGCTTTTCCTTTCCTAATGTATGTGAGAGGAAGACAGAGGTATCTGATACTTATATATGCCTACTGTTGCTGTGCACAGTAATACTTTTCGCCACAACAGCTCTATCTTCAAACAGATATGGATGGCCCAATCACAGCCTTACAGATGCCACAGGAAACGCCTGCGGTGGGCCACTGGAAAATACGCTGATTATGAGTCTTGATTAGCATGTGTATGATATAAGTGACAACCTGGGGTTGCAGAATTGGCTCAGCAGTTAAGAGCATTGGCTGATCCTACAGAAGACTGGGGTTCAGTTCCCAGCAACCACATGCCAGCTTCCAGCTGTCTGTAACCCCAGTTCTGGAAGATCTGACACTCTCTTCTGGCCTTTATGGGCACTAGGCATGTACATCATGCACACATATACATGAGGCAAATCACTCATACACATAAAATAAAAATAAATAACTTTTAAATGACAATCTGGGCCCTAAACTCTGACTGCTAGGCTCCATCTCAGGTTCCTGGAGCTCCAGATACTAGGGAGGCTAAAATGGAGGGGAGCTGGATCCTGTGAGTTCATACAAGCTTGGGTAACACAGCATGACTAAGCCCCCACCCTAACCAAGTAAATGAATGAATGAAAGGTGCCCATAGGCACCTTTTAATTAATGAAAACTGACTTTGCCTTTAAGAGTCCAGAGTTCCAAAAATCAACAAAGCCATTTAAAAAAATGTTTTGTTTTGTTTTTCAAGACAAGGTTTCTCTGCCCTGGCTCTCTTGGAACAGTTTTGTAGACCAGGCTGGCCTTGATCTCATAGAGATCCACCTGCCTCTCCAGTGCTGGAATTAAAGGTGTGCTAAAACAATAGATTGTCTGTGTTTATCTACTTTCTCATTTAGAAGAAAACAGAAGGAAAGGAGTCAAATGATAAAAGCGGATCTCTTAAGATCTGAATTTTCAGAATTATCTCTGGAACAACTATGTTCCGGGCCTTTATGCAGATATGTAGGGAGTACAACCCTCACAATTACTGACTCTGAAATCACATACTTGAGAAAGACCGTCACTGACCACCCACCCACCCAGCACCAGCAGCACACTACAGAAGGACAATTTCCATGCTGTGATAGTCCACTGTGAAGAGGCACTTGTGCTGTGTTCTGCAGGATGATCGGGCTTGGTTACATGGATTAAAGAAAGGGTTCAGAGACCATGAAGTGTAAGAACGTAAGGTTACAGAGCCGACACCATCCCTGCCTGCCCTGTACTCGCAGCTGTTGCTACAGCACGGTTAGCTCTGCTGTGCAGTGAGCACACAGGCTGCATCCACAGATGTTCACTAAGCAGAGCTGTCACTACACAACATACACGCCACAGAGCGTGGTAGCGCACGCTTTAATCCCAGCACTAGAGAGGCAGAGGCAGGTGGATCTCTGAGTTCGAGGCCAGCCTGGTCTACAGAGTGAATTGAGGACAGCCAGGGCTACTGCACAGAGAAACCCTGTCTCAAAAACACACCCCAATCCACCACGAGTCGCCTTCCTTACCTGCCTTCCAGATTCTTAGCCTTCAGCTGCTGCTCCCCTTCACTTATCTGCTCTTGAAGCACCTTTACCCTGGCTTCCCTCTGCTCTGGGGCTTCTTGACCAAAGAGCTTGGTTGTCATTCCCTTCAACGAGAATGTTCTCACAGTCTAAAACAAACACAAACAAGGTGTGGCACACAGAGTAGGGCATTACTCAGCTAAAGGGAAAGAATTCGGCAAGTGCTATAACATGAATGGGAGGGATCAGTGGCAAGTGATAACACGGAGACAAACTCTGTCTGATTCTAGTTAAGTGGGGTATCTAGGACACAATGAGAGGCAGAAAGTGGACTGCGGTTTCCAGGGCTGGGAGAAGAGGACTGGGACTTTCAACAGGAACAGTTAGTTTTAGTTTCAAAATAAGCAAACGTTCTAAGGACTGGTTGTAAACAATGCAATTATACCTGATATTACTTGAAAATAGTCACTATGGTACTGCCTTTTTGGAGACAGGCTCTCCCTATGTAGATCAGGTCGGCTTCAACTCAACAGAGATTGCCTGCCTCTGCTTCCCAGTGCTGAGATCAGGTGTGCACACCACACTGATTTCCTGAAAAGTGCTTTCAGACTGAAGGGCATGCCTGTGAACCAAGTGACTGAGAAGCAGTGTGCCCTTGCTGTTTCTCACCATATCAGCTAATGTATTCTAACCAAGTCCCTGGACAGTACAGAGAGGTTTATACAAGATACAGAATTTTCTTCACAAAAAACACACCACATCACAAGCATTAAACATTACAATACACTCCCTCTTCGAAGAGATGTACAGGTTCTGATTAGGTAAGTCTTTCCAAAGTAAAATAAGTTTTTGTAATTATTTTAATTTTTAAAATTTATGTATGTGAGTTATGTCATGGGCATTCAGGTGCTCAGAAAGGACGGAAGATGGCATCAGATCGATCCCCCGAGAGCTGGAGTTGAATGTGATTGTGAGCGGCTAGGAATCAAATTTGGTTCTAAGAGCAGCAAGTACTCGTTCCTCTGAGTATTTCCCCAGCTTCTGAACTAAAATTCCTTGTCCTCCTGAACTATAAAACACCTTGTCCAATTAGACAGGGCTAAAAGGAGCACAATTTTGATGACGATTATCTTCTTATAACAAGAAAGCAACCAAAAGGGGCAGGAGAGATGGCTTAGTGGTTAAGAACATTGCAGCTCTTTCCAAAGGACTCAGGTTTGGTTCCTAGTACCCACATCAGGACGGTGACCCACAACTGCCTACAACTCCAATTCTAAGGAATCCAATACCCTCTTCTGCCTTCTGCAGTTACTCGCGTACGTACATGTGTACGTACACACACACACACACACACACACACACACACACACACACACACACACA
>CAJQZJ010000531.1:496529-513803 GCA_907164525.1 Lophiomys imhausi | reverse complement strand
ACACACACACACACACACACACACACACACACACACACACACACACAGCTAATAAGTCTTTTTTAAAATGGTGAGGAAGCTGGTTGTGGTGGCGCACAACTTTAATCCCAGTGCTCAGGAGGCAGAGGCAGGTGTATCTTTGTGAGTTCAAGGCCAGCCTGGTCTACAAAGTGAGTCTAGGACAGCCAGGTATACACAGAGAAACGCTGTCTCAAAAAATCAAAAAAAGGGGGCTGGAGAGATGGCTCAGCGGTTAAGAGCACTGCCTAGTGCTCTTCCAAAGGTCCTGAGTTCAATTCCCAGCAACCACATGGTGGCTCACAACCATCCACAATGTGATCTGGTGCCCTCTTCTGGAATGCAGGTATACATGCAGATAGAGCACACATATGCATAAAATAAATCTTAAGAAAAAAAAAAAGGTGAGGCAAGTCAAGACTCTATGCAGTAGTGATTTTGTAATCCATAATAAGCCTTTCCAAAAAAAAAAAAAAAAAAAAAAGCCCAAAGCAACCAAAAATTGTAAAGCCACTCCGTCATGATCCTCCCGAGGCACAGATGTTCCCTACCCCATCCCCAGCTACACCAGCACGGAAACTGAAGAACACTCACCCCAGTGGCCAGCTCCTCACACTGTTGTTTCCTGGAAGCCAGGTCCTGAGCAGCCGTCTCCAGGTCATACTGCATAAGTTCATGCTTCCTGCACACAGCCCTGGGAGCAAGAAGAGCCGCTGAGGGGTTTCTGGCCTTTCAACATGTCAGAAATGCTTTTAGGGGCCCAGGGAGAGGTATTCAAAATGTCTAACCAGGTTCAGGGCTTTTGTGACTGTAACTTTCAACTTTAAAATGTAGTAGTCCAACCCTGAAAATTAAATCTAGCAGAACCTAAGCATAAAAGCTTTACATATCTAAATCCAAAAGATGGCTTATGTAATATTACACAATTACGTAATACTACTATCAACTGTTGAAACTTTCTCTGAAACAGTCTCATTAAGTACAGTGAAAGCTGTCTTTGGGCTTCACACCCTCTTAGCTCCACCTCCTGAGCTGCTGGGGTACAGGTGACCCCACCATGCACAGCTCAAGAGCTCACAATGGGGTCTCATGTGGCAAGTGAGCACTCTTTGAAAGCACAAGATCCCAAAGCTGTCTTCTCATCCTAGATGTATCTTAAACTTAAATCACTGTAAAAATGAGCTATGCTTACTCTAAAAACAACACTAATGTGGAACTGCACAAAACAGAAACAGTACCAGAAACCCCCAGGACCCTACTGTCCACACACAATCCACACACCACAGTGTGTGTAACTTTCCAGAACTCAGCTAGGCATTTATAACATGCCCATGGCTCTAAGGTGTGTGTAACATATACCTTCACACTTAGTCATAAACCATGGATGTCTTTCAGGTCAATATGCAGTAATCATTTTTATGATTTGTAGGCACTACAGAGAGTTTCACTGTGTTCACCAACTTTCTTTTGCTTCAAACTGGAAAACATCTTGGTGAAACTTGTTTCTACACAAAGTCAGTGTTTTCCCAATATCAAGCTAAATAATACAGCTTTTGGGTATTCCCAATAAAAATTTTTTAAAGATTTTATTTATTTATTATATATACAGTGTTCTGTCTGCATGTATGCCCGCAAGTCAGAAGAGGGCACCAGATCCCATTATAGATGGTTGTGATCCGCCATGTGGGTGCTGGGAATTGACCTCTGGAAGAGCAGCCAGTGCTCTTACCCTCTGAGCCATCTCTCCAGCCCAAAATTTTTTTTAAAAGATGTATTTTTATTTTTATTTTTTATTTTTTTTGGTTTTTCGAGACAGGGTTTCTCTGTGTATCCTTGGCTGTCCTGGACTCACTTTGTAGACCAGGCTGGCCTCGAACTCACAAAGATCCGCCTGCCTCTGCCTCCCAAGTGCTGGGATTAAAGGCGTGCGCCACCACCGCCCGGCTGTATTTTTATTTTTAATTGTGTATGTGTGTGTCTGTATGTTGGTATGTTCATGTGAGTGGTGTCTGTGTGTCAGTATGTTCCTATAAGTGTGGGTGTCTGTGTGTTCATGTGAGTGCAGGTGTCTGTGGAGACCAGATGCACTGAATCTCCTGGAGCTGGAGTTACAGGTCGTTGGTTGTACTGGGAATTGAACTTGGTCCTCTGGAAGAGCAGTACAAACTCTTAACCACCGAACTAACGCTTCAGCTCCTCAGCAGAATTTTTTCTTTTTTGTTCCATGCTCATTTGGAAACAGGGTCATATTAGTTTGTAGCCATGGCTGGTCGGCAGCTCACTACATAGACCAGGCTGGCCTTGACCTCACAGAGATCCATCTGCCTCTGCCTCCTGAGCACTGTGACTAAAGGTGTGCACACCACATCCTGCCTCCAACAGAATTCTTTTTTTTTTTTTTTTAAAGATTTATTTATTATGTATACAGTGTTCTGTCTGCAGGTATATCTGCAGGCCAGAAGAGGGCACCAGATTTCATTATGGATGGTTGTGAGCCACCATGTGGTTGCTGGGAATTGAACTCATGACCTCTGGAAGAGCAGCCAGTGCTCTTAACCGCTGAGCCATCTCTCCAGCCCTCCAACAGAATTCTTATACTGCTTTTCAAAGTGACAGAAAAACTAATCAGAAGCTAAATCTTTCAGGAAAATGACTTTTCTAATTTGAATTTTAAAAAAATAAAATAAAGGTGGGCAGTAGTGCTGCACGCCTTTAATCCCAGTGCTCAGGAGGCAGAGGCAGGCGGACATCTTTGTTTGAGGCCAGCCTGGTCTACCGAGTAGTTCTAGAACAGCCAGTGGTTCACAGAAAAAACATGTCTCGAAAAACAACAAAGAAAACAAAACACCAAAATCCAAGAAAGGAAGAAAGAGTAGTAGTTTGAATGAGATGGGCCCTATATGCTCATATGTATGAATGATTGGGAAGAATTAGGAGTATCACCGGGGTGTGCTGAGGATTCAAATGTCCACGCCACTCCAGTAGCTCCTTCCCTCTGCCTTTCCTTTTCCCTCTCCCTCCCTCTCCCTCCCAGCCTGTGGTTGTGCATCAGAAATGTAATTCTCAGCTACTGCTCCAGTGCTATGCCTGCCTGCTGCCTGCCTGACTCCAAGCTCCTACCCTGATGGTTATGGACTAACTTTCCAAACCTATAAGCCAGCCCCCAGTTAAATGACTTCTGTTGTAAGCTGCCTTGGTAATGGTGTCTTTTCAGAGTAACAGAAAAGTAACTAAGACACGAAGGGGCTGAACGGATGGACAGCATGCTAATTTTTTCTTATCCAGTAAATCTATCTAGCAGAGAACTCAGTTTGTCTCTGTAGGGTTCTATACTCTGCCTGTACTTTGGTCCCAATCTTCAAACTGGAAAAAACATGAAGAAACAGACAGGTCAGAAACATGAAACAGGAAGCTCTTGTCAAGAAAATGCTTTCAGAGTGAACTTCTCATTTTTATGCCTGGCAGGAGACTAAACTGGGGCCTCATTACAGAGTCTGGCAGAGAGAAACCACTTGGAAAGCAACTATTGACCACATTCGCAGGACTGTCACTAGATACTCACCGCAGAGCTTCTGCATAAAATAGATACTCCTTTAGCTGATCTGCATAATGCTCTTCATCTTCCAAAATGTCATCAATAGACGAAGCATACCTGTGTAAGAAACAAGGCATGAATAACTCCATCTGTGTCTAGAAGTACTAATATCTGCAGGAAATCCCACTCCCTCTCCTGATCTCTGTGGTCATCTGAACACCCCCCCCACACACACACACACAGGGATGAAATTTTAAAAAATTGTTATAAAAGGTTAGCTTGAATATGGCATAAGAAAAATTAATAGGCCGGGCGGTGGTGGTGCACGCCTTTAATCCCAGCACTTGGGAGGCAGAGGCAGGTGGATCTTTGCGAGTTCGAGGCCAGCCTGGTCTACAAAGTGAGTCCAGGACAGCCAGAGCTGTTAAACATAGAAACCCTGTCTCGAAAAACCAAAAAAAAAAGAAAAATTAATATTTAAATATTTTCTTGCCTGTGAATAGCTTAAGGTGAACTGACAAAGACTGCATTTACAAGGAAGAGTGAGGACTTGATCTAGCTGCACTGTGGCATGATGGATTCGAGCTAATTCACATGTCCATTACCTGACACACTCATTTTTTTCACAGTGAAAATAAGATCTTTTTCCTCTTTTTATTATTGGTTTAGAAGAGTTGTTTAAGTATGGTAATTACATTTCATTTATTTGGGGGAATCACGTGTGTGCCATGGGCATAGTGAGAGACAGAAAACAACTTTCAGGAGTTGGTCCTTTCTTTCCACAATGTAGGACCTGGAAAACAAGCTCAAGTCATGAGACTTGGAAGCAAGGGCCTGCACCACCGTTCCACCTCATCAGCCATAATGCTGTCTTTTTTTTTTTTTCAATTAATTTTTGCATCTTTTGATAGAAACTTTTATATATACCTTATATATAAATTTATCTTCAAAGGAAAAAAAATTTTTTGAGACAAGGCTTCATGTAACTGTGCAGCGAAAGACAATCCTGAACTTCTGGTTCCTTTGCTTCCACCTTCCCAGTAGCCAGATGACAAGTGTGTCCCACAATGATGGCTTTATATGGTGCTGCGCATCGAACAGCTTTGTGCAACAGCCTTGTGCAAGCCAGGCAAGTACCCTACCAACTGTGCTGTATCTCCAGCCCTGGAACGACGTAGAAGTGCATGCTTCAGGGGAATTACATACTTGTGCACTGTATCAACATCTGCAGAGCTTTTTCAGCTTCTCCAGTGGAAGAGGGACCTTATGCAGCACTAACTTCTATTAATTTAACAATTAAATAATTAAAGGCATAGGGATACATGCCTTTAATCCCATAGGCAGATCTCCAGGAGTTCTAGGCCAGGCCAGCCTGGTGTACATAGTGAGTTTCAGGATAGACAGGGCTATGAAGAGTCTTTAAAAAAAAAAGCAAACTCCCTTTCCTTATATACTCTCTTCAATATTCTCCTAAAAGCTACAATTTTAGCTTTACTGTGATGTATATAGATGATCTAAGTTGAATTACTTTTTACATAAAATTTGAGATTTGACTCAAGAGTTTTGTTTTTCCTTGTGTATAGGAATTTTCCAGCAGTGCTTCCCAGTCAGTGATTAAAGCTGACTACAGAAAAGTATGCCTCTCTTTTTCAGCTCAACTCTCTTTTACTGAACTCTTTACAGCCATAAGATAGCTCTACAGTTAATCTTGAAAGCTAGATTCTGTTAAAACTGGTTTTGCTATTTCAACATCATATAAATTTTAGATTAGTTTTTCAATTGTTGTTTTGTTTAAGATAAGGTCTCACACCACCATGCCATGTCTGTGGCCTCTGAAGCCTTCACTGCTAAATGTGGTGTATATAATTTATGGAATCTTGTCATATTCCCCAGGTTGGTATCAAAGTCCAGGACTCAAACAACCCTCTCACATCAGCCTCTGGAGGAAGCAGGCCTCCAGGCACATGTCACCAGGCATGGCTGAGTACACTAGCTGTAAATTTCAGACCATAACATTCTTTTACTACTAGCTGGACGGGAAATTTCACTCTTTAACAACAACAACAATAAAATCTACTATTTATGAAGACGGCTCCCCAGCCAGAGTGTACCCTGGTCTTGAGGCCCTGTCCTCCTGGAGCTGAGCTTGCCCTCACAGATGCTCTGGCCATCATTCCTCTGGAATCAGCCCCATGCTGTAAGCTACAGCTCTGGCATCTAAGGTTAAACCCTGGCTTTCTTCTCCAGTTAGCAGCTTTCAGCCTTAAGGTTTGTCCAGCCATATACAGAGCCCAAACTCTACAGGAGGGCTCGGAGCCAGTCTCCCCAGCTCTGGTTGGCAGTGCCAGCTCCTACCATGTGACATGGCAGCAGAAACAGGGAGATGAAGGACCACCTTGAAAATTTTTACTATTAACAGTGTTAAAGTGTGTCAAATAACTTTTGTATATACACTGAAATGTATATATAGATTTTTTATCTTTCTTCTGCTACTACACGAATTAGATTAGTTTTGGAACACATGCATCAGCCAACCTTGCACACCTGAGAGGAACAAGTTCTATCTATATATCCAAACATTTCTATAAATTCCAGTCAACTTGCTAAAAACCGAGAGCACCCAGCACTCCCCCTGCAGACCCAGCTGCACTTGGCTCTTCAGTCACTCACACGTCCATGTGATGCCCGGCGCTCTGCAGGCCATCGCCCATCTCTTTCTCAATGGCACTCCATTCACTGGAAGAAAAGAAAGACCACCACCATGAGCTAGCTCAATGGGTATTAGTCAATGGAGGTGTTTACAAGATATTTTTCTTGCTAGGACCCACATTTGGATTTATTTTCTGTGATTCAAATATATTTTTCCCTTAAAATGTAATAATTAAAGGCAAGAACACAAATTCACAAAGCTAGAGATGTAGCTGAGTTGGTACAATAGCTACCTGCCTCGCTCCAGACCCCACATCGGATCCTCCGTACCATATAAACTAAATGTGGTGTCACTTCCTGTAAGGCCAGCACTTGAAAGGTGGAAGCAGGAGGCTCAGAAGTTCAAGGTCATCTTTCCCTACATAGAAAACTTAAGGCTAGCCTGGGCTACATGAGACTCTTAACAGCAGCCAGGCAGTGGTAGTGCACACCTTTAATCTCAGCACTGGGAAGGCCGAGAGAGGGAGATCAGTCTACAGAGTGAGTTCCATGATAGCCAGGGCTTCACAAAGAAACCTTGTCTCATAAAAACCAAACAAAACAAGAAGAAAGCCGGGCGGTGGTGGCACACACCTTTAATCCCAGCACTTGGGAGGCAGAGGCAGGTGGATCTTTTTGAGTTCGAGGCCAGCCTGGTCTACAAAGTGAGTCCAGGACAGCCAGGGCTACACAGAGAAACCCTGTCTCAAAGAAAAAATAACGAGAAGGACCCTCCCCCCTTAAAAAAATAAAGAAAATTCACAAAAAGAAAGAAATTTAAAGCTGGAGTGGTGGTGCATGCCTTTAGTACCAGCACTTGGGAGGCAGAGGCAGATCTCTGTAGGTTCTGGGCCAGCCTGGACTACATAGTGAGTTCCAGGCCAGCCAGAGCTACATAGTAAGAAACTGTCCCTAAAGACTTAGGGTTGAGCCCCAGGACCCACATGGCAGCTCACAAATATCTGTAACTCTAGTTCCAGAGCAACTTCTGGTCTTCAGAGGCACTAGGCAGGCAAAACACCCCTAATACCACCCTCCCCAGTTTGGTACCGAGGACTGAACCCAGGGCCTCATAGAACTAGACAACTGTTCTGCCCCTGAGCTATACCTCCAATCTTTACACAAGTATTCTTTTTTTTTTTTTTTGGTTTTTCAAGACAGGGTTTCTCTGTGTATCCTTGGCTGTCCTGGACTCACTTTGTAGACCAGATTGGCCTTGAACTAAAAGAGATCCACCTGCCTCTGCCTCCTGAGTGCTGGGATTAAAGGTGAACTGCCATGTGGTGCTGGGATTTGAACCTGGGTCCCTTGGAAGAACTGCCAGTGCTGTTAACCGCTGAGCCATCTCTCCAGCCCCTACACAAGTATTCTAATCACTGAACTACCATAAGATTGAAACACTCATCTTGCCAAAGTCTTCGTAAATTATAACAAAAAGAAAAGAAAAAGTATCTAATTCTATTAGATACTAGTGTCCAATGATTTCCCCCCCAAGCAATCAACAGAGAAAGTAAAAGGCCTTGTGCCCCTTCAGTCTGGAGTTTCATTAAGTATATAAAATTTCCTCACCCCTTTTTTTCTTTACAGATAGCTTTAAAGTGTTTATTTGAAAAGTGAAAGCTATTACTGTAGGAGATCAGTGAATATTGTTCTGCAAGGCACAATGAAATATAGCTGTAAATCTCAACACTTGAGAGGCAGTAATAGGTAACTTGTTTTACTTCTGAGACAAGCCTGATGAGCTACAGTATGAGTCCAAGCCAGCCAAAGCTACAGGATTAAGCCCTGTTCCAAAACCATCAGGAAGCTAGGGAAATGTCTCAGTGAATAAAGAGCTTCCCTTGTAAGCCTGAGGACCAGAGTTTGGGTAGCTAGGACTCACATTAAAGTGATAGCCTGACCCCAGCACTTGAGAGGGAGGAACATGGATTCCCAGAGCAAGCTAGACTAGTGCAAACTGGTGAACTCTGGATTCAATTAAGAGAGCCTGCCCTGATGATAAGGCGGAGAGCAATCACAAGATCTGTTAACCTCTGACTTCTACACACATGAACACACCTCCCAACATTTGCACCTAATCACATTGGAACACACACAATCAGATAATTTAAATAAAATGTACTCTCCTGACTCACACATTATAAACAATTTAAAATACTGTTAAGTCAAAAACTAATTACAGCTAAATGTTATATACTTACCTAAAAACTCTCCCATAATTCCCATGTACTTTATACACACCATAGAGTCGATCAGCTACTCTCTGAAATATTTAACAGAAATTGGTATTAGGTTGAAGTTATACACAGATTACTTTTTAAAAATTCATACTTTCCTCTTTTTTTGGATTTTTTTTTTTTTCGGAGACCAGGTTTCTCTATGTAGCCCTGGATGTCCTGGACTCACTCTGTAGACCAGGCTGGCCTTGAACTCACAGAGACCAACCTCCCCCTATCTCCCGAGTGCTGGCATTAAAGGCGTGTGCCACCACACCCGGCTTCATATGTATTTTTAAGAGTTTGAAAATCCCCCAATAATCATGCTTAGTACAATAAACCAAGTATTTTCTAATACAGAAAAGAAAAGTAATCTCCAAAGCACATAAGCACACAGATCAAGTGTATCTGCCATTCTCCTTTGTGTTTCCAGCTCTTCTTGTCAGTTGTTAATCCTTACTTTTACAGTTCTGATAGCAAGAGCAGTACTCTTCCCAGCATGCTAGCACTAGCTTTGGTAACAAACACCACAAGAAATAGCTGTAGAAAATCAGAGCCCACAAGTCTCCTTTCTTGTAGCTTTTCCAGGATTATAATGTTATAGAAAGCATCTCTGAGAGGCAACCTTTTTCCAGTGCATGCAGTACATAAGAGGACACTGGATCCCCTGGAACTAGAGTTATGGGTGGTTATGAGCCATCTTGTGAGTCCTGGGAACTGAGCCTGGGTCTTCCACAATAGCAGCAAGTGTTCGTGACTCGTGTTATCTCTCCAGCCCCATGAGGGCAGTTGTTCTGTAGAAATGTGAAACCACATTAGAGTACACCAAATCTTCAGAGTGTGTCATTAGGTGATGAGGACATGACCTCCGTCAGGTGACCATGCCAACCAGGGCGACTTTTGTCCATATATATCTGTAGGTGGTAAAGAGCATGGGATCCTGAGATGGATTTCTGGTCTCATTCTGGATCCCCATATTTGTCTACTGGGAGGTGTTAGAACTTATTAACTTGATTTGTCTGTTTTGTATTGTATAAAAGGGAACAAAAGGACCATCCCCACAGGGTCATTAAATGAGACTATCCTAGCACGCTCTAGCATCACAGTGCACAAGCAATGGCCAGGAAAAAGTTAAGTTTCAGTTTTAAGCTTCTTTGCTTTAGCTCACAAAACAAAAATGACCTTACTGGATTCTCATGACAAGACATTCACTCATCCATATGACAAGAGTTGGTACCTACTATGTGACAGGCAAGGACCAGTCTCCTTTTCTAGAAAACAATTCTGAAAGGTTACAGTGTTTTCCTTTTTGTTATTTCATCTCCCCTCCCACCCCAAGGTGAGGACCGAACCCACAGCCTTGCACTTGTTAGGCAAGCCCTCTACCACTGAGCTAAATCTCCAACCCCCAGTATTTTTCTTGTGTGAACAGCAGAAACCAGTTTCAAACTCAACCCTTCTTGACTCTAAGGCCACCTGCTTTGCCAAAGTAATTCTGCTTGACTTAAGTGTTTAATCCATTACTAGCTGTGATACAACCTTTACCTTCTCAAGTTTTAAAAGAATTTTCCTCAACAGAAAAGATAATACTTCTGTCTGTTTTAGCTTACCACCTGTCTTTTTTTTTTTTTTTCCTTTCAAGACAGGGTTTCTCTATGTAGCCTTAGCTGTTCTGGAACTCAATCTGTAGACTAGGCTGGCCTCGAACTCATACAGATCCACCTGCCTCTGCCTCCTGAGTGTTGGGATTAAAGGCATGCATCACCAATGCCTGCCTTTACCACCTGTCTTAAACAGTATCTAAGCCAATGTTTCTCAACCTTCCTAATGCTGCAACTGAAGTTCCTTATGTTGTGGTGACCCATAACCATAAAGTTATTTTCGTTGCTACCTCATAATTATATTTTGCTACTGTTATGAATCATGATATAAATATATATGGAGATGGAGGCTTGCTAAAGAGGTCGGGATCCCCAGGTTGAGAGCTGCTGATCTAAGCCATCTTCTACAGTGGACACTAGCATTAGGGAAAGGCGGATCCCATGGAACTTTCTGTGTGATTTCCAAGCCTGTGTGTGTGTGCTTGTAACTTTCCATCCTTATGTCACATAACACCGTTGTTACTGTCCACGTCTCATGACCTTTATCCTAATTCCAGAAAACTATTTTAAAACCCAAGCTAATCAGAAGGTATCACATGGTTCCACCCATACGGTCAGAACTTCAACTTGACCTACACTCAATGTGTGGAATTTCAAGGTAATGAAAGACTAGAAAATTCACCTCATCAACCCAAAGTCCTTTCTAATTTGTGTTCTTGCTCCCAAGTAGTGGGATAACAGGGAGAGACACCCACTCCAGTTTGACTTTCTTTAATTACCATTTCACAGTATATTTAAGAAGTCTATTATGGTTTGGTAGTTTCTATTATGACTTTTGTGTGCTGAATGAAATCTTGGTCTTCAGTAAGTGTGTGATTTTTAAAAGGTGAGGTCTCGGGCTGGAGAGATGGCTCAGCGGTTAAGAGCACTGGCTGCTCTTCCAAAGGACCTGAGTTCAAAACCCAGCAACCACATGGCAGTTCATAGCTGTCTAATTGCTGGGTGTGGTGGTACACGCCTTTACTCCCAGCACTCGGGAGGCAGAGCCAGGTGGATCTCTGTGAGTTCAAGGCCAGCCTGGTATATAAAGTGAGTCCAGAACAGCCAAGGATACACAGAGAAACCCTGTCTCAAAAAATACCAAAAAAAAAAAAAAAAAAAGGTGAGATCTTGTAAGAAATAGTTAAATCACTAGGGACATAACTCTGAAAGGATTTAATTATCATAGGACCCTTGCAAATGCCTGATGAGAATGTACTGTTAAAAAAAAAACTGAACAAAGTGGCCCCTTCCCCAGCCTCAGTCTTCCTGGGATCTCTAATTTTAACACTCATACATGCTCACACCATGATGTCATCTGTCATGTTGTAACTCAGCCAGAGGGACCTTCACCAGAGACTGAAACTATGAGCCACAAAGCCTCTTTTTTTTTACAAAGGTAAAGATGTTTTGTTATACCAACAGAGAACAGACAATACAGAGGCCACTCGAGGACAGGTTTTCTTCCTTTGGCCAGCCTTCTTCCCTTCCTTGCTTGTGGTATGTTTGTGTGGTGGATGGTGTGTACCCACAGTGGATAGTGCATGTGTACAAGAAAGCCAGGAAAGAACAGTGTCTTCAGTCACTCTCCACCTTATTCCCTTGAGTCAGGGTAGAGACAGAGAGAGCTCTGAACCTGAAGCTCATTGTTCTCCCTAAGCTAGCTAGCCAGTGTGCTCCCAAGATGTCTCCACCCTGCCTCAGGGCTGGGATTACATTAAGGCCATATCTGGTTTTTGTGGGGATGCAGGTACTTTTATACACTGGGGTGTCTCCCCAACCGACAGTCTATCTTATTGTGTACATGTGTGTGTGGTGACAGACATGGAATTCAAGGCCTTGTACATGCTGGTCATGTACTTTACAATAGAATTTCATCTCCTAGTCCTGTTTTTCTATACTATTATGGAAATTTTCAAATATACAGAAAGTATAAAAAAGGAGAGTTCAGTGGTAGAGTACTTGCCTAGCATTTATGAGGCCCAAGACTGGGACAAACAAAGAAGACAGAGAACTGGAGAGACGGTGGCAGTTAAAGAGCACTGGCTGCTCTTCCAAAAGACCAGGGTTCAGTTCCCAGCACCCATATGGAGGTTCATAACCATCTGTAACTCCAGTTCTAGGGGATTCAACACAAGAAAAAATAAAGAAAATATATCTCTAAAAAAAAAAAAAGTATAGAAAGCAAGAATGTACCTCCATCTCTCATAAAGAGGAGAAGAGTATACACATACTTCCCAGCATCCAGCTACAATCACTATTATATAGTCAACTGGGTTTCATCTAAAACTGCCTCCACATTCTGTTCATTGGTGGGCTCTTTTATTCAATGTGTTCCATCTCAGAAGGACTGAGCCAACATATGATACGACCGCAGACCTGGTGACCCTGTCTCATGCTCTAAGGTTTCCTCTGGGAAGATTAGATGACAAGTTTCCAGGTACTCTATTTACTGAAAAATATTTTTCCACATGTGTATTACAACCAACTACATGCCCAAGCACAATGCCTGTTCCTCATCCTTTTACTCATGGTAGACTAGTACCTTAAATAAAGTTATTCAGTGGAATTGAGGAACAGACACAAAACGAGGTATGGTGCTAAATGCAGTGGGGAAGATGAGGCAGGAGGACAGTTAAGTTCAAGCCAGCCTGAGCCGCACAGCAACACCTTGCCCTGAAGGACCAATGACTCTGGATGCCCTAATATCCACAAATTATCCCACAAAGCTTTTCAAAAACCTCAAAGGCTGAAGAATTATTCTATGCAGTCTAAAATCCTACATTACTTGTCTTCTACTCTGAAGTGACAGCCCTTTTGATAAGATGTCAAGTCAACTACACCATTACACACCTGAAAATAACAGGCTCAAACCATTCAAACAAACAGAAAAGGCTTCCTACTTCTTTTAAAAAGCAGTTTGTATTATGCACACACTAGATTTGAATGTAAAATCAGTCATCCGTCATAAATACAACCCACTGCTTAGAAGCATGGTGATTCAGTGACAAGCACTGTCCTTGGGAAGGCCAGAGCTCTGGACCACTTACAGCTCTGACTCGAAGGAGATGTGAGATGACAGACTGTAACTCATCACTGTAGTGCTTCAGCTCAGTAAACCTCCTGAAACAGGAAACAAACATCACTTAGGAAAACAAGCAGGCAAAGTCTGCATGCATAATGGCCATTCTATTCAACCACATCCTGTCCCTGAACATTATAAACCAATATAAGTAGAAAAGTATTCCAAAATAAAACAGCATCGAATACATACTGAAAGCCAAGGAAAGAGGCAAAGTCCTTAATTTACACTATGGGATTGAGGTGGAGATACAATCTTTGGGTATGAAAATTATTTTGAAAGCAAAACAAAACAGGAAAAAAATTAAGGAAAAATATATACTGCAATCTAAATAGCAGTCTCTAGCATTCTAATTGGTTCTCGGTACCTTTGTTTCCCATTCCACAGACCCAAAGCTTTACTCCGCAAAGACATTAAAGCTTTTTTTAAAAAATAGACTTATCTATTTTACTTTATAAGAATGTTGAGGTACACCACTTGTATCCTCAGTGCCCATGGAGGCCAGAAGAAGAAATGTCTTAGAACTGAAGCTATGGGTGGTTGTAAACCATCATGTGAGTGCTAGGAATCGAACCTGGGTCCCACTGGAAGAGCAACAAATGTTCTAAACCACTGAACCATCTTTCCAGGCAAAACCAAGATTCTGAGGTCACTGTCCACATTGATAATAGAGGTCAGCAGGTAGGAAGGATCTCACTTTGACTTCTGCCAAAGCTACATTTAAAAAAAAAAAATACATAAATGGGGCTCGAGAGATGGATCTGTGGTTAAGAACACTGGCTATTCTTCTGAAGGACCCGGGTTCAAATCCCAGCACCCACACAGCAGTTCACAGCTGTCTGTAATTGCTGGGCATGGTGGCGCACACTTTTAATGTCAGCACTCGGAAGGCAGAGGCAAGTGGAGCTCTGTGAGTTCAAGGCTAGCCTGGTTTACAAAGTGAGTCCAGGACAGCCAAAACTACACAGAGAAATCCTGTCTCAAAAACAAACAAACAAACAAACAAAAAAAACCAAAAAACCAACCCAAAACCACAAATACGTTTGGAAATAATATGAGGCATAGAATCTAGAGCACAGGATCAGTTTCCATCCTATGCTCTAGATTCTATGTCTCACATTATTTACCAACTTATTTATATATTTTTTTAAATGTAGGAGTGCTCTGTCTGCATGTAGACTTGCAAGCCAGAACAGAGCATGAGATTCCTTTATAGATTATCATGAGTCACCATGTGGGTGCTGGGAATTGAACTCAGGACCTCTGGAAGCGCAGCCAGTGTTCTTAACCACTGAGCCATCTCACCAGCCCTTCCCAACTCCTTTTAACCACAGTTAACCCATTTTATTTACTCTCTAGTCACTCTTGAAGTTTTGCCTGTAATACTTTCTTCACCCATATCTAAGTGTGTGAAGAATTCTTCAACCGTCTGTTTAAAAATATCTACCTAATGGGCTGGAGAGATGGCTCAGAGGTTAAGAGCAGTGGCTGCTCTTCCAGAGGTCCTGAGCTCAATTCCCAGCAACCACATGGTGGCTCACAACCATCTATAATGGGATCTGGTGCCCTCTTCTGGTCAGCAGGTGTACATGCAGGCAGAACACTATATACATATTAAATAAATAAATTTTAAAAAAATATCTACCTACTGATGGGGCTGGGGAGATGATTCAGTAGTTAAGATAGCTTGCCAGAAAAGTAAGAGGATCTGAGTTCAAATCCTCAGCACCTTCACTTCTATAACTCTAGAAACTATAGGATGGAGATGGGTGGATCCTGGGCACGCACTGGTCAGCTAGATTACATAAATGTTGAGCTTCAGGTTCAGTGAAAGACATTGTCTCAAAAACAAATATGGCAGAGAGCAACTGAGGAGGACCAATGTCCTCTTCTGGAACCTGTATACATACCATGTATACACATATACACATGCATGCACATACACACACCCCCTATTAAGACCTGAGCATGACAGCTTACATTTATAATCTCTCAGTACTTGGGAAGCTAAGATAGATGGCTGACTGTGAATTTGAGGCTAGCCTCAACTACAGACTAAGGTTCTGTCTTTAAGACAACAACATGGAGTTGGAGAGATGGCTCAATGGTTCTGAGTTCAATTCCCAGCACCCACATGGTGACTCATAACCATCTATAACTGTACACCTATGGGATTTGGTGCCCTCTTCTGGTGTCCAAATGTACATACAGGCAAAACTCTCTCTCTCTCTCTCTCTCTCTCTCTCTGTGTATATATATATATATATATATACACACACACACACACACACACACACACACACACACACACACACATATAAATAAAACAACAGCACTAAAAAACCCAAGCCAAAGCCACTACGGAGGTCTCTCGCTGGGAGAGAAGTGTGAGGAGCCACAGGCATAGGTCCACTGGCATTGGCACTCAGGTCTGACTAGAATTTCAGGTGCTGGTTACCCTCAGGTTACACTCTGGAAAGGCCCATGGTGTGGGTACAAGCTCTAGATTCTCAGTTGGTTCCTTTCAATCTTTCAATAAATACATTCGTCTTGTGACTTTATGTTTACGATTATGAACAGTATACCACCAGAATCTGAATTCCTTCCTCCAACCCAGAACTCTCTTCTTAAATCCCAGATTTATACCGCCCTCTGAATAGCAAGCATACTTGTAGTTACTTACATTTCCAAAGCGTGACCTATCTTTCCCTACCTCACCCCAAATACTTTCCATGCTCCAACAAGTCTTAGAGAGAAAAGCCTAAGAACTATCTGCATTTTGTCCTTATCTCCTTCCCCCATACCCTCTCCTATACACTCAGCCTATCTGTTCTCTTCTGGAACCGGAGTTACAGGTGGCTGTGAGCCACTTCACAGCTGCTGGGAATCTGTCTGACTCAGGGCCTCTGGAGAGCACTAAACACTGTAACTGCCGAGCCATCTCTTGACTCCCAAAGTCTAACTTCCTTGCTGTAGATAAGGAAACTCGGCAGAGCTCCTGCATACCGTTCCTATGGCTCCTCTAATCAGAAGCTGCAAGCCAGCTTGGGGATCCGCCATTGACTAAACAGCCTCTGCTGCTCTCAGTCCTCTCAAAGCAGTGCTTCTCATCTAAGAGATAATTCAGGCATTAAAGGGCCACAAGGGTGACACAATCCCTACCAGAAAGAGGTGCTTACACCTCTGGAGACAGGTAACAAATGGACTCTATAATTCTGCTTACATTTGTAGAATAAAAACCTAAAGACTTTTTTTTTTTTGGTTTTTTCGAGACAAGGTTTCTCTGTGTAGCCCTGGCTGTCCTGGACTCACTTTATAGACCAGGCTGGCCTCGAACTCACAAAGATCCACCTGCCTCTGCCTCCCAAGTGCTGGGATTAAAGGCGTGCGCCACCACCGCCCGGCTCCTAAAGACTTTTAAGATATCAAACTCTGAGGAAGAAAGTAAGAATGGAAAGACAGGGACAGAGTGAGACTTTTCATTTTATAATCCTCCACATATAGCAATCTACACATATACCTGAGAAGTTATTAAGAGTATAGAACACAGCCAAATGTAGTCATAAGGTTATTGTGTAAGTCAAATGCTGATTTCTGTGTCCCCCATATCTGGTGTCAGTCCTTGTTCTGAGAAACTCCTATCTGAATGTTATGTAAACACTGCTCCCCAGTTCTCCCCATATGCTATTAAAGCAGCTTACAGCCAATCACTGAGCAGGGGAAAGAATAGGACCGGAGTACCTGTCCTCCTGAGGAGTTAGAGGAGGAGTAGGGGATTCAGCCACAGGCAGAGGTGCAGGAGACATCATAAGAGAGCCAACTGAAGCAGGAAAGCCACAAAGTGCAAGTATCTCTGGGATTTACACTGGGAGGAAGTCAGATTAGTTTAGGGAGCTAAGAATAGAGTAATAACTGCTCAGTTCTTGTGTTGGGTGATAGCCGGTTTACAAGACAAACTGAGAAACAAGCACTAACAGTCAAACAACTTTAGATGTCTAAATTAAACTTTTTAAAAAGAGTATTACCCTAAACAACTGTGAACTGTTTTCTTTATACACAGCCAATGTTTAACTAGTAGCAATTTTTTCTGTAGAA
>CAJQZJ010000531.1:459371-492930 GCA_907164525.1 Lophiomys imhausi | reverse complement strand
AAAAAAAAAAAAAAAAAAAAAAAAAAAAGAAAAACCAGGAAAAAAGAGTATATACTCTCTTCAGAAGACTCAGGGTTAGTTCCCAGTCCCCTAGCTGTGGCTCACGTGGTATTTAAGTTCAGTTCTTGGGGATCTAACCCTGCTCCTGACCTCACAGGCTCCTGAGCCCATTGTGTACATATGCATGCACTCAGGCACACACACACAGTTCAAAACATAATAAATCTTTTACAAGCTTAGCTACAGGGCTGGTGAGATGGCTCAATATTTAGGTAAAGCATTTGCCATGAGTCTCAAAAAACAAAAAACAAACAAAAATCTTAGCTAATGACAGAATCCAACAGCCCAAAATTCAAACTAAACCAAGTACAATAAACTGCCTATCAAAAGCTAATTCAAAAGAGCCTCAATAATCAGCATTTTATAATTTTTTAGAAGCCTAACTCTGATGAGTATTTTAAAAAGGAGAATTAAAAGAAATATACCTGTGTTAAAAACAAATAGAAGATTTTGTCTCTACAAAGGACAGGATGTGAAGCGACCCTCAAAAGAAAGTTTTCTAAGCCTATCCGTCGTCTCTCCACAAAGTCTGGATCCATATTGTCAGCAGAGAGTTTATGCCACACGAACTCTGCCTGGTGAACAAAGTAACCATTAGCACAAGCTCAACCACAGGTAAGTACAGCTCTAACCCTCTGACTAGTTAGGATTACTACGGCTGTGATGAAACACCAAGACCAAAGCAACTTGGGGAGGAAAGGGTTCATTTGGCTTATGCTTCTAAATCACTGTTCATTATCAAAGAAGTCAGAACAGGAAATCAAGCAGGACAGAAATCTGGAGGCAGGAGCTGTTGCAGAGGCCATGGAGGGACGCTTTTTACTGGCTTGCTTATGGCTTGCTCAGTCTGCTTTCTTATAGAATCCAACACCAGCAGACTGGGGGTGGTATCACCCACAATGGGCTGGGCCTTCCATCTCAATCCCATATCAATCACTAATTAAGAAATGTCACACTGGCTTGTGTGCTTACAGCTTTATCTTCTAGAAGCATTTTCTCAATTGAGGTTCCCTTCCTCTCAAATTACTCTAGCTTGTATCAAGTCAACACACCCTCATAAAAGAAACTTCTGTTTACAACTGAAAGAGATTAAAGAGAAGCACAATGGATCAGAATGTGGAGAAGAAGAGATCCTGTGGTGCCTAAGGCTCAGGGAACATCTAAAGGAGAAAGAGGAACAGGAAGCCTGCTGTGAGACTGCATCCCCTGGAGCAACAGGGAAGCTACAACTGTGAGCCTGACTGCCTAAACAAGGCCTGCACAAGGACGATGCTCGTACACAGGCTGGCATGGAAGGGAACAATCTGATGAGGCCTCAACCCTACACAAAGAACTGGGGGCAACTAATGAATGCTAAAAATGGGAGAAAATAGCCTTTCTCATGGAAGACACTAACTGGTTATCCAGCACCAAATGGTCAGACTGAGCAAGCTGCATCCATCTATATATTTAGAACTATACACATGGGAGGTAGAGGCAGGTGGATCTCTTGAGTTTGAGGTCAGCCTGGTCTAAGTGAGTTCCAGGACAGCCAGGACTACAAATAGAAACCCTGTCTCAAACAAAACAAACAAACAGAAAAGAAAGAAAGAAAACAAACAAATGAATAGGCTCAGTTCCAGGCACTTTCTCAACTCCTTCTGCTATGTCTTACCCGCTTTTCTGGAAGAGGTGGTACAACAACATGTGGGTAGTACACTAGAAGGTAGTTTCTCAACAACTCGAACTCACTGTATCGCCTCCACAGTGAGTCTGTGAGGACACTCTGACCATCAGCATGTTCAACTGACCTGAAAAGGACCAGAACATTTCTGTTACTTAAAGAACAGAACACACAATACCACCTCCTTCCAAACCAGCCACACAATGAAGAACTTTTCATGTGTTCGTACAACCCATACAACCCAACCCGGGGAACACGGATTTCCTGTCCCGTCTTACAGATGCACCTGTGCTTTGCTACAAACACACTGTGTGTGGTGCGCTCCGACCCATCTGAGTGCAAAATTCTCATGCCTGAGTACTTCCCTATGGTATAAGAAACCTACCTGATATAGAACATTCTAAAAGCAATAGTTAACACAGGCTTCAGTAGTAATTATGTAATACTCATTACATAACAGGCATTTGTAACTTTACCACTGCCACAATGAGGGAACAATAAAGACCAAGATACCACAAAATCTTGGTTTGGTGGATGTGAGTACCAGGAGACATCCATAAGAGAAACTTAAGAACTCACAGCTTGTCTTTTTTTCCTTTAAAAAGCTGGCAGGTGGGCTGGAAAGATGGCTCAGCAGTTAAGAGCATTGACTGCTCTTCCAAAGGACCCAGGTTCAAATCCCAGCACCTACATGGTAGTTCACAGTTGTCTGTAATGGCTGGGTGTGGCAGCGCACTCCTTTAATCCCAGCACTGGGGAGGCAGAGGCAGATCTCTCTCTGTGAGTTCAAGTCCAACCTGGTCTACAGCGTGAGTTCCAGGATAGCCAGGACAACACAGAGAAACCTTGTCTCGAAAAACAAAACAAAAAACTGGCAGGTACTTCATGTTGTTTTATCTACATAAAAGTCTAGACTATAGTTGGGAATAAATTAGGGTAAAAGAATGTAAAAGCTGTTTTAAAGCACTAAAGATTTCTGCTGCCTTCAAGAATACAGGGCTTGTGAGGTTTTAAATAATTTATTTGTATTTTATATGCATTGGTCTTTTGACTGAATGTTTGTCTATGTGAGGGTATCAGATCCCCTGGAACTGGAGTTACAGACAGTTGTGAGCTGCCATGTGGGTGCTGGGAATTGAACCCAGGTCCTCTGGAAGAAGAGCCAGTGCTCTTAACCGCTGAGCCATCTCTCTAGCCCAGGTTTTGGTTTTTGTTGTTATTTAAGGTCTCACTATGTAGTTCTGACTGTCCTGGAACTCGATGTGTAGACCAGGCTAACCTGGAAATCAGAGATTCGCCTGCTTCAGTCTCCTAAGTACAAACATAAAAAGAGTGTTCCACCATGCCCAGCTGCAGAAACATTTGAAATTATCAAGACCTCCTTACTTTCCAATTATTCACTTGACAATAACTTATCTGCCCTCTAAAAAAATGCACATACAAGCACAATGTACATTTGTCCATCAGGACACACACACACACATAAGGTTGGGCATGGCGGCATAGACGCAAACACAGGAGCTGGCTCTCTGTGAGTTCCAGGCCAGCCTGATCTACACAGCGAGTTCCAAGTTGGACAGGGATACATACACAGAGACCCTGCCTCAAAAAACAACAAATAAATAAAACAAATATATTAAGCTTATCACTAATCCTATTAAATAACATATTACTAAAAGTGAAATACAATATGAAATAAACACACAAATGGTTCCCATGGTGAAAACTCGGGAATATTAGATCAGAGTCCAGTTCAGAGAGGCATTAATCACCCACATCTAAAAACGACTTCAGTTCAGATTCCCAACTTCAACATGAAACATTTAACTTTATCCTAACTTACAAGCAAATGTTATCATTGGCCTTGTCTTCCCAATTAGAAGAATTCAATGATAACAGACTGCTTCCCAAGACACTGAAGCATTCCTATGTTCTCTAAAAGACGAATTCTTGTACTTCCATCTTGAAACAATGTCCTACCACAGAACACATACCCCAAGCCTCTGAAGGAATTTATTCAATCTGACTCTACTGAACTGTTATGTCAGAGACAAACCTACCAGAAAAACCTTTCCATCTAAAGTCAAGCCCCTCCTAGCAACTCACCGTGTCTCAATGAGGTAAGCAGTATATGTTTCTTGCATGTTCACAGCATTTCTTCCAGTTCTCTTCTCTGCTTCTGAAACACTGATTTCTATTTTCTTCAATGAAAAATTATTTCCCGTCATCTGAACAAAAACAAATGGAACAATAAAAGCCTTTTAAGATGGTACTGATAAATGAGAGTAACGGGGGGGGGCCTAAATATGATCAAAGGATACTATATCTGTGTGTGACAATATAATAAAACCCATTATGTTGTATAATCAATATCTGATAGTGAAAATGGTATTGGGAAACCCATGGCCATAGTAATAAAAACCAGTTCTGGTAAAGATTTCAAGATGGTTTGTGGGCTGGGACGATGGCTCAGTGGGTGAAACGCTTGCCATGCAAGCACAAGGACATGTGTCTGGATCCCCAGGTCCCATGTAACACCTGGAAGAGCCAGCACACATCTGTAACTCCAATGCTCCCTCTATGGCACACGGGGAGGCAGTGACAGGAGAACTCCCAGAAGCTCATGGGCCAACCAGCCTGGCCTATGCAATGGAGAACTGTAAGACCTATCTCAAGGTGAGAGAGGATGGCAACCAAGGTTATCCTCTATCCTCCCCACACAAACACACAAAAAAATTTTTTTTTTTTTTTTGGTTTTTCGAGACAGGGTTTCTCTGTAACAGCCCTGGCTGTCCTGGTCCTGGACTCACTTTGTAGACCAGGCTGGCCTTGAACTCACAGAGATCCACCTGCCTCTGCCTCCTGAGTGCTGGGATTAAAGGCGTGCGCCACCACACCCGGCCACAAATATATTTTTGAGTTGTTATGGGCTACTAAATGACAACAGCAAGAGGCAACCTGTCTTCATCAGCACACTGTAGTACATCAGCTTCTGAGAGGTACCACACATTTACTCATTACAATTCCAACAGTTCGTGTAAGCAACTAAGAATAAATCCATATAGAAATGTGGTCCAGCTAGTGGTAGAGCTCTCCCTACCTACCATGTGTGAGGATTTGAGTTCAAGTCTCATCATTGTAAAAACAAAAATCTTCAAACAGGATCATGGGAAGATTATCAAGTACCTAACACCTGCTAACCTATCTAACAGTAAATGTACACATTCTGTCCATATAAATATTTGCAGGGCTGGGAATTTAGCTCAGTGGTGGAATCCTTGTCTGCCAAGCACCAGGTCCTGGGTTCTGCCCTGTGTTAGTTAGGGCTGCACTGCTGCAACCAAACACCCTGACGAAAAGCGTGCTGAGGAGGAGAAGGGTTATTTTGCCCACACTTTCATATCACAGTCCACTGTTACAGATGGTCAGAATGGGAACCAACAGGGAAGAAACATGGAGAACCGCTACTTACTGGCTTGCTCAGTCTGCTTTCTTATAGAACTCAGGACTATCAGCCCAGGGATGGTACCACCCACAAGGGGCTAGGCCCTCCCACATCAATCACTAAGAGAATGTCCTACATGTTTGCCTATAGCCCAGTCTTCTGGAGGCACTTGCACAATGAGCGATCCTTTCTTCTGAAATGACTCTAGTTTGCTTCAAGTTGACATCAAAACTAGTTTAGATATCCTCAACTAAAAAAAGAAAAGAAGTTACAAAAAACAAAACCAAAAAATCTTCACAAACTGCCAAGCAGTGGTAGTGTACATCTTTAATCCCAGCACTCAGGAGTCAGTGGCAGGTGGAATTTTGGGTTCCAGGTCAGCCTGATGTACAGATCGAGTTCCAGTACAGCCAGGGCTACACAGAGAAACCTTGCGTCAAAAATGAATGAATGAATGAATAAATAAATAAAAATTTAAAATCACAAACAAACCAAACAATTAGCACACACAACCCTTCCAGGCTGGCCTAGGCTACACAGTGGGATCTGTCTTAAAATACAAATAAACAAGCTGGGTGTGGTGGCACATGCCTTTAATCCCAGCACTTGGGAGGCAGAGGCAGGCGGATCATTGTGAGTTAGAGGCCAGCCTGGTCTACAAAGTCCAGGACAGCCAGAGCTGTTACACAGAGAAACCCTGTCTCGAAAAACCAAAAAAAAAAAAAAAAAAAACCAAATAAACAAAACTCATTGAGCTCAAGGTTCAATGAGAGACCCTGTCTCAAGGAAATAACATGGGGAAATGGTAGGGGAGGGAGGGGAGATGCATGTTCATGTGCTTGTGCAGGATACCTGATGTTCTCCTTTGCTTCTTTATGTGCACATGGGGGCCAACACCCATACCTACACACACACACACCCCCTAAAAAAAGCAGATTCGTTTATGGAAAGGCAGCAGGGGAGAATATACATTAGAAAAAAACATAAGATAGCCAGGCATGGTGGTGCACACCTTTAATCCCAGCACTTGGGAGGCAGAGGCAGGCGAATCACTGTGAGTTCAAGGCCAGCCTAGTCTACAAAATGAGTCCAGGACAGCCAGAGCTGTAACACAGAGAAACCCTGTCTTAAAAAAAACAAACAACAAAAAAAAAGAAAAGAAAAAAACATAAGTATACACACATGTAAAAATGCCATAATGAAACTCATTATTCTGTGCATGTTAACTTTAAAATTAATACATAAAAAGAAAACTGCAAACAAAAAGTCCAATTTTCTTTTTGCCTACTAGAAGAACTGCAAGTCTGTATCATAAAAACCAAGAAAACCAAGCACTGGTGGTTCACAGGCTGTGTGTGAGAAACGTCTCTTGGAAAAACAAATCAAAACAACAACAAAAAGAGGAATGCATATTACAAGCATCAACCTCAAAAATATTCTAAGTATGTAATAAAGGAACCCCCTGTGTAAAGAGTTATTGTACCTTTAAAAAAATGCCAGTTGTGATATGAGAGTATTTTTTCTTACAATCCCAGGTGTGGGATATGGGGCTGC
Source organism: Lophiomys imhausi (assembly GCA_907164525.1). Taxonomy (NCBI): domain Eukaryota; kingdom Metazoa; phylum Chordata; class Mammalia; order Rodentia; family Muridae; genus Lophiomys; species Lophiomys imhausi. The sequence goes on along the minus strand of CAJQZJ010000531.1, from coordinate 486,208 downwards.
TTCAGTTAGTCCACAGGTGCTAGCTATAACTGTCTCTCCTGTCTCTCCATGGCTCAGCCAGCTGCAGAAAGTTTAATTCTGAGGACTCAGGAGAGGGATATAAATGCCAGAGCCCAGAGAGAGGATGGGGCATTGTGAAGGAGGAAGAGCTTGCTGCTCTCCCTGCTGCTGGTGCTTCCCCACACTGTTGCTAGTTAGTCCCACTGCTGTGTTTGCTGATTTACTGGACTGCTGGAGACACTGACTACTGAGATCGCTATTGCCCCTAAAAAACCCAATGACGCTAATCAGCAGGAAGTAGTTAAAAGAGATTTATGTCCCTTTCCCTTCTAACATTCTTTCTCTCCTACCTAGAGCTAAGGGGTTGGAAGGAATAAGAGTTGGAAGGGAGATAGAGGTTTAAGTATGGTAAAATAAAACACGGTGTATAAAACAAAATAAAACCCACCTACAACACCTACCCCCCCCAAAAACCAGGGCCATTAAACAGGACCAAGGCTTCAAGAAATCTGCTTTCTGTTTGCTTTTTTATACAAACAAAGCCACTTGTCTAGGGGTGACACAACCATCGTGTGCTAGGCCCTTCTCTGTCAGTTAGCAATCAAGAAAATGCCTCACAAACATACCAGCAGGCCCATCTGATTGAGGCAATTCCTTAATTAAGATTCCCTTTTCCCAAGTGATTCTAGTTTTGACATTAACTACAACTACACTGATCAGAAATGGTTGTGTAATTAACCTCTGCACTAATGCTGTCAAACTCCTGAAATAATAAACTTGCAGAAAAGTTTATTTGGAAGTTCTGGTCCATCACTAATTGATTGGCTGCACTAGATCTGGTCCCAAAGCAATGCAGTACACCAAACACTACCATTCACCTCAGGGCTAGGAAGTGAAAGGGACTAGGAGAGAACTCGCTCTGTAGTGAGAATTTTGGGGTTTGTTAACCCACCGCAATGTTACGTGTATGTTTTTGTTTAAATCCCAGCTGTGGGAAATGGGCTGCTACAGACTGTCCACAGCAGTTGGCTATGACTTGCCTCATGCTCTAGCAGGTGATTCTGCCAGCTGAGGACAGTTTACATTTGGAATTCTGGGGACTCTTCAGCTTATAAATCCAGAGTCCCAAGAGAGGTAAGGAGGCTGCTGCTTCTGCTGTTGCTGGCTGCTGTTTGTTGGTTGGAGATATCCTCACTAAGATCAAATTTGCCCCCAAGAACTCAAAGCACCTGATCAGCAAGAACAAGTCTAACAATAGACACCCCCTTTCCCTTCTAACCTTCTTTCACTCCTACTTTGTGTTTGTGGGTTAGAAGGGATACGGGGCAGTGTAGGGAGGTAGGAAAAAGAACCCAATAAATCACCAAGAAGCCCAGCTACATCTCACTGAGGTCCCATAATCCTCTCAAGGGCTCAAAACTACCAACTTTAAGATACATGTAATACATCCAAACCCTAACTGAAATCTCCACAATGTTCCAATAGTATCATCCCTAGATCAAGCCTGCAACAACTGGACTTTAGTAGAAGTTCTTACTCCAAACACTGCAGGGGTTCTGAGTTTAAAAATGATGTTTGGTCAAACTGATAGTGAAAGCTATAGCTAACTGGTTTATGGTTTAGTTCAGTTTGCTACTATTACTAGCTACCAAAGGTTGGAAGGTGCACAAACAATGAAAGCTTATTGTTCAATCTCAGACTCGGGGAAGTACAAAGGGTAAAGGTGCTGAGGACCCTGATGTGTGGTGGGACCCTGCTGCCTGATTCATGAACAGCCCTATTTCACTATGTCCTTTATCACATAGTAGGACAGGGTCTCTAAAAGCCAGCTGAATACTAGAATCCCTATGTGGTGGAAGTTTTGATTTCTTTAAAAAACACTGTTGTATTGAATGAATGTTTTTTGTTTTGTTCCCAAGTGTGGGATGGAGAAGTATCCCACCGCTGAAAGCAAACTCGTGAAAGGGCACATCATGTTTTGTCAGCCAGAAACTGCAGAGTGTAGGGGGCATGCTTTTTGTCAACTGGAAAGCATTCTTTGATAAACTGACTCCTTAAAGAGTGTATGATCTTAGTCATCAGGAAAATACCTCATGTGGGGGCATGCTGTCAGCCAACTGGAACAACACCCTTGTATGGTGTCTGAGAGGCTATAACTAGAAGTCCCAAAAACAGAGAGGGGGCTTTTGAGACACTCTTAGCAAGAAGGATTCCAGAGAACACTTCAAGTTCTTTGCTGTCGATCTTGGCCCAAGTTGGGCTGACCTAAGCAGCGGTGCAGCAACTGCCACCACCACTGCCGCCAATACCAGAGTTGACTTCGCTGCATGCAGCTGTCCTGCTGGAACTCCCCCCCCCCCCCCCGAATTGCTGCTGGTTCATGCTGTTGCAGTGCATTCCTGCTGCTGCTGGTACCTGCTCCTGTGTATGCTGTTGCTGTCTGGCTGGGCTTCTGAAATCCTGACGAATCACCTCAAGGACCTAAGTTTAAAGAGGTCTACACCCTGTCTCTACTAACCTTTTTTTGTCCTGTATCTCAGGTCGGTGGGTTGGAAGGGAGGTGGAGGTATAAACATAAGAAATAGTTTAAAGTACACCTTCACCCCCATCTCCGGCTTCTCGTCTGCCAACCTGTGAAGAGCAGGCCCCACTACCAGCTCCTGCTGCCCTTGTGTTTGCTCTGCCCTGCATGCAGGGTCGAGCAACTATGGGCTGAACCCTCTAAAACTGAGCTAAGACAAACCTTTCCTTCCTTAAGTCAAATGCAACAGGAAAGGAGAAAAGCATCTCTACACTCTCTTCTGTGAAGGTCTAACCCTGAGTGCTTCTAGCATCATCGAGTCACTCCTCAAAGGCCCTGTCACACAATGGTGCCACCGTGAGCAGTGGGGTCCACCCTATGAATCTGGGAAGAAAGACACATCTAGCCAACAACAACGACTAAGGAAAAATGAGTTACAAACTGGGCATGACGGCACACAACAGCAATCCCAGCACTTCTGTGGTAGAGGCAGAAGGATCAGGAGTTCAATGCCACTTTTGGCTTCGAACTGAATTTGAGATTAGCCTGGGCTCTGTGAAACCTTGCCTTTAAAAAAATAAAAAGGGAAAAAAAATTAAAAAATAAAAAGGGCTGGGTATGGGTTAGGGTTAGGCAGGCGGATCTCTGTGAGTTCAAGGCCAGCCTGGTCTACAGAGTGAGTCCAGGACAGCCAGGGCTACACAGAGAAACCTTGTCTGGAAAAACAAAACAAAAAAAAACAAAACAAGACAACAACAACAAAACAGAGTGGGAAGGTAAGAAAAAGGATGATAGGGTATTGTGGAAGTTCAACAATAAATGTCCCTAAATGGCTCATGTATCTGAACACTTGTCCCCAGTTGGTGGCATGTTTGGGAGGTTATGAAACCATTAGGAGATGAAGGCTTGTTGAAGGAAGTCTATCATTTGGGTGGGCTTTGAAAGGGTTTACAGCCTCATCCTACTTCCTGTTCCCTCTCTGTTTCCTTCCTTTGTATGAAAGCTAACCAGCCAGCTTCCTGCTCCTGCTACATGCCTTCCCTGCCAGAATAAACTCTTAACCCTCTGGAACTGAAACCAAAGTAAACTCTTCCTTAAGTTGTTCTGGTCATGGTGTTTCATCACTGCAACAGAAAAATAACAAAAATAGGTGTCAATCCTGCCTTCAAGGCTTCCACCACCTCCAAACAGTGCCAAACACTCAGGAACAAACTTTTTCCCCCATTTTTTGAGACAGGGTTTCTATGTGTAGCCCTGGCTGTCCTATACTCACTTTGTAGACCAGGCTGGTCTCGAACTCATAGAGATCCACCTGGCTCTGCCTCCAGAGTGCTGGAATTAAAGACATGAGGCACCACCACTCAGACACAGGAACAAACTTCTATCATATGTCCATTTGGGAGACATCCAAAGTCCAAGTTACAGCACCGTCCCTATAAAATCTCTCTTCTATTTTTCATTATCCTCATCTGCAGAGCTCTACTCGATCTGCTGTCCATCAGGGAAAGTGCTAATTATGCATTAGAATGACTAAGTACCAGTTGAGCAAACACTCTTGTTCTATCAGCACTCCCAAGCCTAGGGCACTTTCCCTTAAACAACCACTTGTGAATTCCTCTGGCAATGACACTCTCTGGACATAAGCTCCTGTACCAGTCTCTCAACTCACTGACCGCTTCCAACCTGAAAAAGGGCTGTTCTTATTTCTAGTCTCTCCAGTTTCTTTTCCCTTCTGCTACAACTATTTACTTCTTTTCTTTTCTTTTTTTTTTTTTTTTCAAGACAGGGTTTCTATATAACAGAGCCCTGGCTATCCTGGACTCACTTTGTAGACCAGGCTGGCCTCGAGCTCAGAGATCTGCCTGCCTCTGCCTCCCAAGTGATGGGATTAAATACCTATGCAACCACACACAGCTCTACTTTTCTCAGAGATTGAATTCCTCTTTTGTTCCTTCCCTTTTCTAAAGTAGTGTTATTTTTAGAAAATGTTATTATTTTTGTTTTTGTTTGTTTTGTTTGAGATAAGGTCTCTATATGTAGCCCTGCCTGTCCTGAAATTCACTATGTAGATCAGGCTGACCTCAAACCCACAGAAATCCACCTGCCTCTGCCTCCTGAGTGCTGGGATTAAAGATATGTCATCACACTCCTAGCCTCTAAATTATTTTCAGTATAAATGACTGTAGTTTTGTTTCTAAATGAAAGTGCTCTTCCTCACAGGTAAGAATACAAAAGGAAGTAAGATTTCAAATTAGACAATGGAAAAGAACAAGAATCACAGAATGAAAAACAAAAGACAGACATGCACACACAAACACACATGCATGCACCTATACATACATGAACATGTATACACAAATTAACAGAAATGTTTAGATTATATACTGTAAGTTCATAAGTAAATATGTTCACATATTTAAATATTTATTACATATGTTCATAAAATAACAAAATGTTATCATCATGATCAAAATTAAAGTCCTTATGATGCAGCCAAAGACACAAGGGCCATGTGTACTTCTGTAATAAACCCTTTGCCTAACGTGTGAAGCTCTGGGTGAGGTGGGGCATTACCACAAGTTTGGAAAACATTTTAAACTCTGAAACTATTCAGTATTCATAAGAACACATCAGGCACTACTGGTGGGAGTATAAACTGAATAACTACTTTGGAAACAATATAGCACAAACTGCTATGGCTGAACATGCTACTACTCTATAATCCTGAAATCCCACTACTAAATTTTGACTAGAATCTTAGACATTTTGGATTAAGAGATATTTAAGAGGAAGTTCGTGGTAACAATAACTCTTTAAAACAGGAAAAAATTTCATTATCCAACTATCCACAAACAGAAGAAATAAATACACTGTGAACTACACAGAAGAACAGATTATAAAGCCATAAAAAATGAACTAAGACATTTGAGATAAATCCAAAAAGAAAGAGGCCATATGGAAAAGTATTTATGAAACTTCAAAATTGGGTAAAACTAAAGAATGTATTATAGGGATACTTACAGTCATAAAGTAATCATAAAGAAGGTACGGTACAGCAGCTCACACTTGAAATCCCATCACTTGGAGGCAGGAGAAGGATTGCCAAAACTTCCAGGCTAACCTGGAAGCTAGAGTAAGATCCTATCTAAACAGAGAAAAAATACCACGAAATGGTGGTTCTTGCCTATAATCCAGGAAGATCAGGAGTTCCAGTCTGCCCTGGGCTACATGAAACCTTATCAAAACAAAAACACATAGGAGAATTGACTAAATCTGAGTTGGATAGATGGCTTGGTGATTAGGAATATTATCTGGTCAAGTGGTGTTGCACAGGTCTTTAATCCCAGGACTCAGGAGGCAGAGGCAGAGGCAAACGGATCTCGAGTTTGAGGCCAGTCTAGTCTACAGAATGAGTTAAGAGCCACAGAGAGAAACCTTCTTTAAAAAGAACATTGGGGGGCTGGAGAGATGGCTTAGCAGTTAAGAGCACTGACTGCTCTTCCAAAGGACCCAGGTTCAAATCCCAGCACCACATGGTAGTTCACAGCTGTCTGTAATTGCCGGGTTTCGATGTGGTGGCGCACGCCTTTAATCCCGGCACTCGGGAGTCAGAGGCAGGTAGATCTCTGTGAATTCAAGGCCAGCCTGGTCTACAGAGTCCAGGACAGCCAAGGATACACAGAGAAACCCTGTCTGGAAAAACCAAAAATAAATACATAATAAATAAATCTTAACAGTACAGACTGTTCTTGTAAAGGACCCAAGTTCAGTTCCCAGTACCCACATCAGGCAAGGCACCTCCTGTGACTACAGCTCCACAAAGTCACACCCATACTCAGAACCTCATACCCCTACACAGACACACATACATAATAAAAAAGCAAGCCAATGTCAAAACTATGTATGAGCCGGGCATGGTGGCTCATGCCTTTAATATCAAGAGGCAGATCTCTGTGCACTGCAGGCCAGCAATGGCTACACAGTCAGATGATGGGGTGGGGGACAGGACACAACACTACATACTCTATGATTACAAGCATATGGCATTCCTGAAAAGGAAAAACAAAAGAAATTATTTATGAAAAGAAAAAGACCGATGGGCGAGTGCGTGGTGGAACGTGAAGACAGGCAAAGCCCAAGATTTACAGGACAGTAAGGAGTTTATGTGACAGCATGTGGCAGATCCTGTCGTTATATTCCCAAACCCACAGAATGTTGGTCACCAAGAGTGAACTCTAAACTATGGACTTGGGGTGCCAACCTGGGTTCATCAAGTGTAACATAAACAAGTCTGGTTAGAAATGTTGATAAGGCACAAGTCTGAATGTGAGAAGATAGGATACGGGGAAATCTCCCCATTTTCCTTTCAATTTTATTGTGAACTTAAAACAAAATTGTTGGTTAAAATTAAAGGGTTTTTTTGTGTTTTTGTTTGTTTGGTGTGGTTTGTTTTTTTCTGACACAGGGTTTCTCTGTTCAACAGAGCCCTGGAAGTCGAAGACTCCCTTTGTAGACCAGGCTGGCCTCGAACTCACAAGATCCACCTTACTCTGCTTCTCCAGTGCTGGGATTTAAGGCGAGCGCCACCACGCCTGGCCTAAAATTAAAGTTTTTAACTTATAACTACACAGAAATAGTGTAAACAGTCAAAACCTCCAACTGCTGAGAAGTTCCTGGTTAGCTCGTCTTGAAACTTACTCTTTTCTAGAGATGCATCAATCGTAAAAATGTAGGGGTTCCTTTAGCACGAACACCTGTTGGGGTGGGTGGGGGGCGGAAACAGCAGCAAAATGGCTGGATAGGGTCCAAGCAACTGAGGGTAGAGCCTCTGGGCAGAGAGTTCAGTACAGGGCGGTAAAACGAGCCTCCTAAACGCTTGTTTATCAGGGTCTACAAACCTGTGGAGGACCCTCTGGAATGGACGCATTCGCAGATTCACAATGCTACAGTCCCCACCTTTCCTCAAACGGTGAGAAGCACAGGTTCCCAACAGGTGTAGGGTTAGCCCTTAATCCCAAATAATGAAATTACGGCCAAATAAAGAGTTCAACGAATATTTCTTCGTCTGCCCCTTCTCCTAAACGCGACGCTGAAGTCCACTTCCCGACGGGGCTGCAGGCCAAGCACCCCTTACAGCGCACACTCGCCGCTCACCCTGGGTGCAGCCGCCTCCCAGCGACCCCCTCGGCCCGCCGGAAACGGAGGCCAGCCTCTGCAGGCCCAGACCCCGGGGGACGCGCCCACGGACACCCGCGGGCCACGCCACCACCACGGGCGCGCCTCACCCCGCCCACGCGGCCCTCGGGTACGTCGCGCCTGTGGCTGCAACTCCACTCAGCTCCGGGTCGTCCACCGGCCTCTGGGGCCGCGCCCACCGATCCCAGCCTGGGCAGCCCGACCCGGGCCACTAGGCCCGGCCCTAGGCCCGAAGCCTCCGCCGAACCTCTCCTCACCGTGTCGACCCCTGAGCCGCCTTTCTGGGTGCCCTCGGTATCCTCACCGACCGCGGCTTCTCGCACAGCACAAGGGCCGCCCAGCGACTCCAGGGGTGCAGGCTGCAGCAGCCTCTCGGGGTCCAGAGGCGCCTGCTCCATGGCTGCAGTTCGGGACTGCGAGTCCAGTGCGCCTGCGCCGCGCATGGGCCACTCCCCCCAGACGCCCCGCCCCTTGCCTGATATAGCCCCGCCCTTCACCCGCGGTAGTCCCGCCCCTGCCCACAGACGCTCCTCCCAGGCAGCGGAGCACCCCAGAAGGCTGGACCAGCGGCCAGGACTTGCAATGGAGAGAAGTGGGGAAAAGCTAGGAGCATCTACAGAAACCTAGAAATCTAGGAGAACCAGTGGAGACATCGAAAAAGAAACGAAGGTCAAATGAACTCAAGAAATAAGTGCAGAAAGCATTCAGATTGGTGGGGTCTCCTCAAGTAAATGTGTCATTCAAAAGAAACGGAGGGTGGTCTCCTGATCATTGCCCTTGCCTTGCATTCACTGTTCCGTGTCCCCACGCAACGACCAGAGCAGCATCAATTATTAACTTTCAGAGAGTCGAGTAACACACTCAACAGAAGATAACGCTTGAGGGTCTGAGGGAGCTACAGACTGGTTGAAGCAGGGAGGAGAACACCATTCATTTTAAGTGTTTAAACTTCCGACACTGAAGCATTTGAGACCCGATAATTTTCTATAAAAGTCTCAAGTAATTTCCCCGAACCTACCCTATTGGCAAGATTCATTGTGGTAACCCGAAGGTAAATGTTCACTGATTGTAGCCAAAATATCGGACCTCTGGGTGGGCATTTTTGTACAAAATCTGGTCTCAGTTTTTTAAGGACCAATACTGTTCTGCCCAAACAGCCTTTTCAAGTTGTGAAACACAATTTCTTCCTCCTGGAATTTTCTCCCTGGCAAAGTTCCATTCATACTCAAAGCCTTCTTCATGTTATTTTACAATAATTTTTTTCCATATCTTTCTCCCCCAGCTAGACTTTGGATTCCTTTAAGGCAGGGACCCTGCTCCTTATCCTCGCCCTTTCATCCCTCGCAAAGCCTAGAATATTTATGTTTAGAGGTATTTTATTGTTTACCAGGAATTAGTTATACCAGGCAAACTCCCAGAAAACATTTTTAAATCAGAAGAGTGTTTTATTAATCACAGGATGAATAGATTTGTTCTCATTAACTTGTGCCCTTTTTCCAGTTTCTGAAATCTCAGAAAACTAGATCCTAAAGCCAGCAGAGTGTTTGCTGTGAGCTGATCAGCAGTAAGTGGGGACAAGGAAATGACACCTGGCTTCGTGAGGCCTGAAGGAGATTATGGTACTGTCTACTGTTTTGTTTTGTTTAAAAATAAAAATTACACTCGGGAGACAGAGGCAGGTGGATCTCTGTGAGTTCAAGGCCAGAAGGCCAGCCTGGTCTACAGAGTGAGTTCCAGTACAGCCAGGGCTGTTACACAGAGAAACCCTGTCTTGAAAAACCAAAAAATAAAAAATGAAAATAAAAAACCTAAAACTGAGCAGATCCATTGGATTCCCCTTTGTTCATACCCCTTTGTGGGATGTGTGTGAAAAAAAAATCAGGACTAGGGATGTAGCATTTGAAACTAATAAAAATTTCTTTGTGTTGTCTACCTGATGTTCCCACAAAAATATTTTCAAAGTGTCTTGACTTAGTGACTATGGGTAGAAGAGTGGTAGAATGCTTGCCTAGCATCCAAAAGGCCCTGTTGACACCTAGCATGTACAAAGCTCTAGTTTCAATCACCAGAATGAGAAAAAGGAAGAAAGGTGGTAGAGAGGAAGAGAGACAGTCTTTCATTTGGTAGAGTTAGTTTGTTTTTTGGTTTGGGGGTTTTGTTTTGTTTTGGTTTTTGGTTTTTCAAGGCAGGGTTTCTTTGTGTAGTACTGGCTATCCTGGAACTCACTCACTGTGTAGACCAGGCTGGCCTTGAACTCAGAGATCCACCTGCCTCTGCCTCCTAAGTGCTGGGATTAAAGGCATGTGTCACCATGCCCAGTTATTACAGACAGTTTCGAACTACCATGTGGGTGCTGGGATTTGAACTAGGAACCTTTGGAAGAGCAGCCAGTGCTCTTAACCGCTGAGCCATCTCTCCAGCCCTGAGTTAGTTTGTTTTGAGAGAGGGTCTCTCTATGTAGTTCTGGCTGGCTTTGAACTCACAGAGATGTGTCTGGCCAAAAGGGTTCTTGAAGAGTCTAGTAAAGCAAAAGGAGCCTCTTTTGGTGACACATGCCTATAAACCCAGCCCTTGGGAACCAGACAATACGGGCTGGAGAGATGACTCAGAGGTTTAGAGCACTGGCTGATGTTCCAGAGGTCCTGAGTTCAATTTCCAGCACCCACATGGTGGCTCATATCCATCTGTAATGAGATCTGGTGTCCTCTTCTGGCATGCAGGCATACGTACTTCAATATAGAACATTGTATACACAATAAATCTTTTAAAAAAAGAATGGCAAAGTTGAGGCCATCTTAGACTGCATATAGACTTCTAGGCTATTTTGGGCAACAAAGTGAGACCCTGTCTCCAAATAAGTCAAGATTTAAAATTGGAAAGTACAGCTTTGGGGTTGTAGAGGTGGATCAGCGGTTACGAGCACTTGCTGCTTTTGCAGAGGGGACCTACAACAGGCTCCCAGACCTTAGCTCAACTGATACATTGATGAAAGTACCATTCAGGCCATAAAACTAGAGAGCACCACCACCTGCCAAAACAGAAGCAGAGACCTAATCCATCAAAGTCCATATACTTCTGGGAAAGTCTGCAAATACACTCACCTTGCTTTTTGTCTTCCGTCGTTCTTCTGGATATCCACTCATGCTTACTGTGCTAATTATCCGGGTAGGGCCCAAATCCAACGTTCAGTATCTTTGTAGGAGGGCTGAGGCGGAGAAGATGTAATTTCCCCTCGGACCACAAGAGGGAACACCACCGTGAATTGCTCATTTCAAACTCCAGGCTGTGAAAGAATACATTTGGGGGACTAGAGATACGGCTCAGTGGTTAAGAACACCGGCTGCCCTTCCAGAGGGAAGGGGTACAAATCCCATCACCGACATGACAGCTCATGAATGTCTAAAAAAGAATAGATTTGTAGGACTTACACAGACATACATGGAGTCAAAACACCGGTGTACATAAAATAAAAATATATAATTTTTTAAAAAAAGAGTAGATTTCTAGGAGTGGGAGGCAAGATCTCCTAATAATGTGGGGACTTGTAGTAATAAGTTATAATAATAACATACCAGAAGAGACTAAGCTGTCCCATGTCAACCCCCGACCCTCATTCACATGCATGCCTGAACTGTGCTTACACACACACACACACACACACACACACACACACACAAACACTTTACCAAGCTTCGTGAATTTTAATTTCATTATATACTGATGAAGGCTTCACACTGGCCAAGTGTGTTCTCCCGAGACTGCTCATGAGGTAAATCCGTCCTGGGTACAACAGCTAAATAAATCAAGAGTGCAAACCTGAGCAAACTGGCTTCTAACACCGCTGCGTGGGGGGCGAGCCATCCCATCTCATGGGAACCTAGTCAGAACCCATTGCAGGGTGTTTGATCGCACTGTGAACCCCGAGATTGTGGCTGGAAGAACCTGTTTCTTGTGGTGTGGCTCAGCCCTAGCACACACCTTTAACCCACAGGCTCAATGAACTCGAGCATAGATAAAGAGGCAGAGCGAACAACCAACTGACAGGGAGTGAACATAAGAGGACACAGGGAATGGAAAGGAGGGACATTGAGTTGAAGGATATTTAAGACAGCATGGAGAAGAAAAAAGGCCTTTTCCTTCTGGGATGTTGGTGGAGTGGGAAGTCAGCTGGGGGCTTTCTCTGCCTCTCTGAGCTAGCAGGTTTTCACCCCAGCATCTGGTTCCTGGGTCTTCATTGGTAGAATCAAATCAAACATCTGGGATAACTGTTTTTTAAAACAGGAACCAAGACCAGTGACTTAAAAGTAAGAGGGATTGCTGAGTGTGGTGGTACACACCTTTAATGCCAGTACTCAGGAGGGAAAGGCAGGTGGATCTCTGTGGGTTCGAGACCAGCTTGGACTATAGAGTAAGTTCCAGGATAGCCAGGGCTGTTACAAAGAGAAACCCTGTCTTGAAAAAACAAAAAAACAAACAAACAAAAAAGTAACAGGGATTTAGTTCAAAAGACTGCCTAGTCAGTGTGGTCCCTAGAGAAAACCAATTGCTGCTGAGGCAGTTCATGGGTGACTGACTCGGGTCTCACAACCTCACATTTTGTTTCTTCCTAACTTTTCTTGTGTGGTATACTTTATAAGCTTCCTGAACAAGAAGAAATGGCTGGAAATATTTTAAATCTTGCAACATTATGTGATTGAATAACATTGGCAGCATTGTTTTTTGTTTTTATTTTTTTGTAGGTTTCAGTCAAGTTAACGAAATGCCAAGTAATGCCATTCTTTTTTTGAAATCATCTCCCCTTTAAAAATTTTGCATTTCTTTTTTACTGGGGATGGGGCACTGGGAGGAGTCAAAGGTGCTCTGGCACATATATCCAACTTGGTTCTCTTCTTTTACCATGAGGGACACCAGGGACTGACTTGCATCATCAGGCTCTGCGGCGGTCGCACCCCATCATGCCATCTTTCCAGCCCAGAATCTCTTTATCCTTTTTTGGAGTTATAAAGTTTGACAGTGATGTGCTTTGGCTTTTTATTTTCCCCTTAACCTGTAGGGCACCTATGACATTGGGAATTAGATTTATACCATTGCATTCTGGGAAACGAAAACTCTCTTCCCTTTCATTCAGATGGGATTCTCTTCCTTGCTCCTACCCCAATGTATCTTAGAGTTCTTGAATTCTGCCTGTCAATGACAAATCATTCACTGCACTGAAAGATGCCTAGATTTAAGAGAATATTTCTGGAGATGACTAGCATGTGGGTCAGTGAAGTGAGGGGAGACCTACTCTCTTGTGGGCAGCACCATCTAGTAAGATGGGACTGGGCAGACTGAAAAGCAGAAAGCAGATGTTCATTTGCACACACCACAGCTGTGGTGATCCAATGTATGAGGCTCCTCCTACTCCTCCCAGTTCTACCCTACCTCCCCTCCTGTCTGGACCCATTCCTTTTCTGTCTCTCATTAAAAAACAAACAGATATCTAAGTGTAGTGTGATTTATTCTGTGTGCCTGTCCTTTAATACAGAAGAAATATCTTGTGTACTGTATGGCTACCTCACCTGTCAATAAAAAAAAACCTCTGGTCTATAGGAAAAGGTGGCTAAGCATTCAAATGTATGAGTTCTGGTTGAATAAGAACAACCACCACAGCTCATACGTTTGAATGGCTAGTCATCTGGAAGTGGCACTATTTGAAACGGATGAGGAGGTGTGGCCTTGTTGGAGGGAGTGTGTCACTCACGGTGAGCTGAGATTTTAAAAGCCCATGCCAGGTCCTGTCTGTCTGTCTCTCTGCCTATGGATCAGGATGTAGCTCTCAGCTACAGTTCCATTGCCCACTTGCCTGCCACCATGATGATAATGGACTAAACCTCTGAAGCCTCCAATTAAATGCTTTCTTTCCTCAGAGTTGCCTTATCATGGTGTCTCTCCACAGCAATAGAACAGTGACTGTGATACCAACTTCATTCATCTTCAGTCGGTGGGGTTTGGCTGCTGTCACGGCCCAAGGTTCCACTGAACATCCAGTGTGGACTCACACTAGCAGCCCTCCAGGAACGTCTAGACCCTCAGTGTGCACCGCTGGGGACTGGACCACTGGTTCCTCTAGCATACTGTTTTCAGGTTCTTGCATTTGTGCATAGAGGTCAGAGGACAACTCGTGGGTGTCATTTCTCTCCATCCACCATGGAGGTCCTGGAGATGAAAGAGAGGTTGTGAGGCCGGGTCCAGACTCGCCTCAAGCAGAGATGCGCACCTGCTTCAGCTTCCTAAGTAATAGGATTGTAGGCTAATGCCCATACTTGAGTTAATTGCATGTTAATTTTATTTAGTTAGCATGCTAGTTAGGACTCTCTAAAGGAACAACTGATAAAAGTGTGTCTCATACTTATAAAGGGGGTTTATTAGATTGGATTCCATGGTATGCTCCAGGTATTCTTGCTTCTGTACATTAATAGTTAAAATTGTGACCAGGTGTGGTGGCGCACGCCTTTAATCCCAGCACTTGGGAGGCAGAGGCAGAGACAAATGGTACCTGAGCAGAGGTAACCAGCCACAAGGCAGGACTTAGACTAGAATAAATAGATTAAGTTCCAAGGTAATCAGAGAAAGAGCTTAGCTGAATGGCATATTATTTTTAAATATATTTTGAGTCTCTGTGAGTTCAAGGCCAGCCTGGTCTACAAAGTGAGTCCAGGACAGTCAAGGATACACAGAGAAACCCCGTCGCAAAAAAAAGAAAACCAAAAGCAACAACAACAAAAACTCATTAAATGTTGGTGCTGGTGAGATGGCTCAGAGGTTAATAGCACTTCTGCTCTTCCAGAGGACTGGGATGTGGTTCCCAAACTAAGTCAGTAGGCTTACAATGGCCTGTAACTCTGGTTCCAGATCTGACACCCTCTTCTGGCCTCCACAATCTGCACATAAAGGTTCACAAATATACATAAATAAAAATACAATAAAAAACTCATTGAATCTAGCTAGGCATGGTGGTACATACCTTTAGTCCCTGAACTTGGGAGCCAGAGGCAGGTGGATCTCTGTGACCTTAAAGCTCAGTGTACACGGAGTTCTAGGCTAACCAGACTAAATACTGAGACCCTGTCTCACAAATAACAGCAAAAACGAGTAACACCAAACACTTGTAAATCTAAATTTTCTCTGTAAGCTTGGGATTCTGAAGGGCTAAGGATTTTTTTTCCCCCATCTGGAGTCAGGTTCTTACTGCATAGCTTAGGCTTGCCTCAAGTCCATGACGCTCCTGCCCCAGCCTCAGCATTTCAGCGTGTACTATCTTACTAGTTCAAAAAGAAAATCAACTCTCAACTGCCAAATATAAACTTTTTTCAACTAAGTAGCTACATGATTTTTGTTTTTCAAGACAGGGTTTCTCTGTGTAATATCCCTGGCTGTCCTGGATTCATTTGCTTTTTTGAGATAGGGTTTCTACCCTACCTTTCCTCCCATCTGGACCCATTCTCTGTCAGAAAACAAACATGCATCTAAATATAGTGTGATTTATTCTGTGTGCCAGGACCTTTAATGTAGAATATCTTGTGTACTGTATGGCTATATCACCTGTCAATTAAAAACAACCTCTGGCCGGGCGGTGGTGGCGCACGCCTTTAATCCCAGCACTTGGGAGGCAGAGGCAGGCGGATCTTTGCGAGTTCGAGGCCAGCCTGGTCTACAAAGTGAGTCCAGGACAGCCAGGGCTACACAGAGAAACCCTGTCTCGAAAAACAAAACAAAACAAAAAAAAAACCACCTCTGGCCTATAGGAAAAGGTAGAATGGAAGGTGGGACATCTGGTAGACAGGATTCTGGGAGAGTGCCAGGCAGGGAGACTCAATGGGACAATGGAGGGTAGACAAATGGTACCTGAGCAGAGGTAACCAGCCACAAGGCAGGACTTAGACTAGAATAAATGGGTTAAGTTCCAAGGTAATCAGAGAAAGAGCTTAGCCGAATGGCATAGGTATTTTTAAATACATTTTGAGTCTCAGAGAGTTATTTCTGGGAGCTTATGGCTGGGTGGAAGAATACATACTACCTCACTTTAAAGGATCCCCAGTTGACCCTATGACCTTTAGTGTCAGTTGCCTCTTGGGACTTCTGGGAACAGGAGAGGATGTAAAAAGCCCACAGAGGCTGAGAGAGTAGTGTAGGGTCCAGGTGGCAGAAGAGTAAGGTCAAAGAGTAGGGTTAGAGAAGACAGTTGGTGCTGAAGAGGTTGAGTAGAGTGGAAACGGGACAGTGGAAAGTGAAGTGGACGAGTGACAAGACAGTTGGTGAGAGCTGAGCCAGGAGAAGCCGTAGAACAGTTATAGTTTGGAGCTGCTAGTACTGGGAAACCTGGGAGAAGGGACTGTTTAAGCACACTGATGGGAGCTGAGGGAGGAGCAGTTGGGAGAAACATTCGAAAGGGTTGGGCTGAAAACCAGGAGGAGGGTTGGCCAGGAGTTAAGAGAGCTGGTTACTGTTTGTAAGCCAGCCCCAATTAAATGTTTTCCTTTTTAAGAGTTGCCGTGGTCATGGTGTCTTTTCACAGCAATAGAACTCTAAGACAATATGATAAAAATAAAAATTAACATATCAAAACAGGATAAAATAACCAATCAAGAGCCAAAGAAAAAGCACAAGAAACACATGTAGACACAGACATGCGTTTGCTCAGGAGTCCTATAAAAACACTAAACCAAAGGTGCCACTGAATCGTTTCGTGTTGGCCATCTTTTTTTTTTTTTTTTTTTTTGATTTTTCGAGACAGAGTTTCTCTGTGTAACAGCTCTGGCTGTCCTGGACTCACTTTGTAGACCAAACTGGCCTCGAACTCACAGAGATCCGCCTGCCTCTGCCTCCCGTGTGCTGGGATTAAAGGCGTGCGCCACCAACGCCCGGCTTCATGTTGGCCATTAGGAGTGGTTTGTTTCCCCAGTGAGACTCTCCTGGAGAGAAGTAAATTCTCAATTGCAAGTGGCTATCAGTTAGAGACAGCTTTTGGGTTGGGGGGTATATGTCACAAATACACACTCTTTATTTCTCTCCATTCACAAAGCAGACAACAACACTGTTGTTCTGTACTTTTATTGTTTTTCAGTTTTCTCAACACATGAACTGTAGCTCATTTTGAGATTTTTTTTTTCAGTGCACTTCACAGCAAAAAACGAAACGGGAATCATTAAAATGGTTGTACACAAACCAATTCTTTTAATTTACAATTTTCTGAAAAATCATTGTTGCTGTTTTCATCCTACTAAGAAAACAGTTTTTCAGAGCACAGATGCAGCCGCCTGGCACGGCCGGTGATTGAGTGGCAGGTGCATGTTCCGCACCTCAACTGGAAGACCGCATGGGCAGGAGCAGGGTAAGGCACCTCTCTGGGACAGTGAAGGTAGCTTGCAGTAACAAATGTCAGCACCACAGCGGGTGCTCAGCAAATACTTGAATGAATGAAAGCCGTAATTAGCACGATTCTGTTCAATGCCAGCAATTCTTCAACCCCAGCTGAACTTCCTTCTAAAAAACCAATTTGTACCTGAATGCAAATTCCTCCTTTTTATTTCATACCCTTTCTTCAGCATTTAAATTTCCTTCAAAATAAAATAAAACCATAGTTTATATGCACTAATTCACATACATAATTGAATTACTGACAGACATGAACAGATTTTAACTTTTGAGTGAACCGAGGTCAGATAAAGCAAACTTACTTAGGAGAGCACATAATACTGAACAGGAACCTACACATGAAAATAGGTAAGGAAAAAGTAACAGTTTTAATTTTTAATATTTGCTATTTTTTAAATGCCTTAGTTCTTGAAAAAGGCCAAAATCTCATATTGACATGAACATTTTAAAAAATTGTCTTTTACATGTAATATTTAATAAAACTAGGTTTTGAAAAATGTTCTGAAATTTTTCAAGTCAATATTGTTTTCAAGTATATTAAAATGCTCAGAAGAAAAAATTCTTCCATGGTTACAATTCTAATTATAAACACATTTTTAAAAGAGAGTTCCAACAGAGCGAGTGATGGGCTTCCTCAGACACAGGTGCAGCCTCCGGAGGAAGAGAGGCTTTGTCACTACAGCCCGCTGATGTGTGAACACTGACTTCAGGCACAACGGCTGGATCTACTGGTCGGTCATGTTCGTCTCCCTCTTGGTTGGTTTACCAGAGCAGCAATACCTCAGTTATGGACAGAAAGCAAAACAGACTCTGCAAGAGACTTCACTTTTCATTAGGAAGGAACCAAGGTCACCGAGTTCCCACTGCTGTTATCTGTTGTCCCCATAAAAACCAGGGGGCTCGAGCAGCTTTCAGATCACGGATCAGATAACAGATGACACATGTATTGGTGGGTGGAAGGCTGTAAGATGGTATTGCTCACGTGGGTGAACAGGCTGCTGAAAGGCCCATCCTGTGTCCTTAACACTTTGGTCTTGCTGCAGGGTGATGGGCTCAAGTAGGTACATTCGTATTCAGGCTGTACAATTAGGAGGCAGTCACTCAGTGCAATGACACCATCTGAGAGGGCTTGGGGTACACAGAGGAGAACCTCATTTGGTCCAGTCTTAGAAAGCATGTGTCACTCTGCTGGCTGTGATGGACTTACTTTCCAAAGAGGTTTGTGATAAACCCAGCCATCTCCCTGAAACAAGTAGAAGGGGAATTAAAGCACCGTCCTGTTAGCATCTCCAAGTCAGAAACACAACCAGAAGCAAGAGCAAAATGGAGTTCCCTACAGCCTTCGTGTTTCAGACTTCAGACCAAGCCTGCAGGTTAGGATGCTAGTTACAGATTGAATGTGACATGTCCTACAATATTTAGGAGGCAGTGGGTTGCTGGGTCCTGGAAGGATTTTGCTCTGAGTGTTGGGATTAAAGGTGTGAGCTACCACGCCCAGCCCTACTACTGAACAATATGTTAGCATTTTAATTCGTGGCCCATTTCACTTCCCAAATGTATTTTATTATTTTATCTGTGGGAAAGCTATATTACTTGAACAAATTGTGGAAAGCTCACGAGAAAGCTCCCAGTGAAGCTAGACTGGGTGTGTCTCTGTGTGTGTGTGCGCGTGCATGTGTGTGTCTCTTTGTGTGTCTGCTGTGTGTCTGTCTGTATGCGTGTCTGTGTGTCTGCGTGTGTGTGTCTGCGCACGTGCTATGTGCATGAAGGTGGAATGAAGTTGGGTGTTTTCCTCAGTCATTCTCATTTTTAAGTTTTAAAAATTACATTTAAGGGCTGGAGAGATGGCTCAGCGGTTAAGAGCACTGGCTGCTCTTCCAGAGGTCATGAGTTCAATTCCCAGCAACCACATGGTGGCTCACAACCATCCATAATGAAATCTGATGCCCTCTTCTGGCCTGCAGATATACCTGCAGACAGAACACTGTATACATAATAAATAAATCTTTAAAAAAAAAAAAAAAAAAAAAAAAAAATTACATTTAATTAACTAACATTGTGTACGTGTGTGGAGGTGAACTTGGGGGAGTAAGTTCTTCTCTTCCATTATGTGGATCCTGGGGGTGAAACTCGGATCATTGGGCTTTGTGGCAAGTGCCTTACCCATTGAACCACCTTGGTGGCCCTCTACCTTTTTTTTTTTAAGATTTGTTGTATTTTTTAAGATTTATGTATTTTATGTATATGAGAGCTCTGTCATAAAGCAAGCCAGAAGACGGAATCAGATCCTAATACAGATGGTTGTGAGCCACCATGTGGTTACTGGGAATTGAACTCTGGACCTGTGGAAAAGCAGCCAGTGCTCTTAACTGCTGAGCCATCTCTCCAGCCCTCTACCTTATCTGAGGCAGGTCTCTCACCGAATCTGGAGCTCTCTGCTTCACTGGACTGGCTGACTAACCAAGCCCCGGGAATCTGTGTCTGGCTCCACAGCACTGAGGGTGCAGCTTCTCACCTAGGCTCTGAGACAGGAGCTGGGGTCCTCACGCTTGCACACAGAGTACTTCACTGATTGGCCTACCTCCCAGCCCCAGCTATATAAACTACTTTAAAAATACAGATGTACAAGAGCCAGCAACTCAACAATAACTAGCTGAGCTACGGTTCCCATTAGGCAGACAATGAGCTGTGGCCTGAACACATGTGGAACACACCTCTTTAATAAAATACTTGGTTTTCCAGGGCATGCCTGTTTCAGTCCGATGCCTTTCTTCAGTTCTCTGGCGTTCTTCCAGGGTACGTTTGTGTTCTGTGGCCTTATCGATTTCAGATTCCCTCAGAGAGTCTGTTACATTTTTCCATAATCGTCTAAAATTAAAAATGGCCTAGTTTACAAACATTCTTTTAAAAAGAGATAACTTAAATGTCAGAGTAAATTTTTTTTTTTTTTTTTTGGTTTTTCGAGACAGGGTTTCTCTGTTTAACAGCTCTGGTTGTCCTGGACTCGCTTTGTAGACCAGGCTGGCCTCGAACTTGCAAAGATCCGCCTGCCTCTGCCTCCCAAGTGCTGGGATTAAAGGCGTGTGCCACCACCGCCCGGCTCAGAGTAATTTCTAACATTTACATTTTCTAAATTAGATCTACATTTCATACCTGAGTTTCTAGAGCACAGATACTGACTGGCCCATGTTATTGATGTCCATATTGTTCCAATTGTTGATCATTTTTAAACTGAGGAGTTCAATTAAGAAGCATTTTGCTCAAGTTATAAAAACAACTGTTTTTAGGAAACTTTCAGGAATTAACAAATAACATAAGATATCTTTAAAAGGTTGAAATGCAGAGGCTGAGGGTATGGCTCAGCTATTGGGGTGCCTGCGTAACACACATGTGGCAGGGCCTTCAGCACCCAGCTCCACATAAAACTGGGCACGGGAGGTGGAAGCATGAGGATAAGAAGCTCAAGGTTACCCTAGGCTATATGAAGAGTTCATGTATGAGGTACAGAGAACCTCCACAAAACAGAGAGGAGACAAACAATCTAAATAATTAAACAAACAAACAAATAAATGCAAGCAAGCTTTGTAGTCAGGCAGTGGTGGCACACACCTTTAATCCCAGCACTTGGGAGGTAGTGGCAGGTGGATCTTTGTGAGTTCGAGGCCAGCCTGGTCTACAGAGTGAGTCCAGGACATCTAGGTCTGTTACACAAAGAAATTGTCTCAAAAATCAAAACAAACAAACAAACCCAAAAACATGTTTGTAAAAGACACAAATGGCTAATGCCTCATTAATTTCAGATTGACATGAAGTATGATCAACATATTGCTCACTGGGACTATAAATTAAAACCACTAGTGTTTCATGCCTATTTGAATGAGTAAAGGAGACAGAAAATGGGAGATATGGAGGGACTCGAACTGTAAATCAATGCCAATGGGAATGTAAAATGGTGTACTAATTTTGGAAAACAGCAGTCTACAATCCAGCAATCCTACTCCTGGGTATTTGCCCAGGAAAAATGAAAACATGTCTACACAAAGTTGGTCATAAAATACTCAGTTTTATGATTCATCACAGTCCCAAACTAGTGATGTGTATCAATTCCAGAATGGATTTGACATACCCATATACTGTTCAGCAAGTAAAACAAAGGAACTGACTACTGAGACATGCTAGGTGATAGACAGACCTCTAAAACTTATTCTATGGGAAGACTGGACCCAGGGATCATATATAATATGACTCCACATATAGAAAATATCCAGAAAAGACACATTTATAGACAAAAAACAGATTAGCAAATCTTTGCGCTAGTAACTGTAGTGGAGGTCTGGATTTCTTTGGAAACACAGTTGTGTTGAATGAATATGTAAAGGTTGAGGGAAGGGTTGAAAAATAGACTCCTAAAAGCAGCATACAAATCAGCCTGATGACTTGTATGTGTGGGGAACACCTGGGAGAGCACAGGATTGTGAACCTCGTGGGGAGGGCATAAGGTTGGCCAATGAGAAAAAATCCTGATGCATCATTAAAGGTAGTATAAAAAGGAAGACTCGGAAACTTGAGAGGGGTTTTTTGTTTGGCACTGTTTCTTGCTGCCTCACTTCCAAAGACTCTACGTTTTGCTGAGATTTGCAGCCAAGGTTGGGCAGAGCCCAGGTGAAAAGCTGTGGCTTGAGATCCGCCTGGCAGATTTGGTGAGGGCTAAACAGGAAATGCTGAGGCTGAGCAAGGCCTTGGAGAGCAGTACCTGTCCTAACAAGCCCAGGCAGGCAGAAGAGGCCACGGAGCTACGCCTGCCCCATGGAGATTCAGAGAGGCCAGCCAAGGAGAACAGAGCCTGCCTCGGGGAGATTTGGTGGGCCAGGACAGGGGGAAGCTGAGGCATCCAGGCTGAGCCCACATGACGTGCAGTAGCTGCCAGGAGGAGGTTTGGAAAAACTGGACGAATTTAAGAGACTGCGGCCCTGCTGCAGCTTCCGCTGATTGCAGTGTTCTGCAGACGGACTGTAACTGTTCCTGTCTTCCTCTTGGTATTGGCTGA
The DNA here is from genome assembly GCA_907164525.1 of Lophiomys imhausi. Classification (NCBI taxonomy): domain Eukaryota; kingdom Metazoa; phylum Chordata; class Mammalia; order Rodentia; family Muridae; genus Lophiomys; species Lophiomys imhausi. The sequence continues at coordinate 464,027 of CAJQZJ010000531.1, read as the reverse complement.
TTTGTGCAGACTGCTGGCCAGTTGCCCCCAAGGCTTCATATTGTAAAGTGCCTAGGGTTGGTTGGAAGGTAGTTAGAGATATTAATAAATAGTTTATAAGGTACACCTACAAGTAACTTTCACAGCGTGGACTAGAGAGAATGTTTCAAAACCACAAAGTAATGGATACTAATAAAACAGTTTTTAAAGGAAAATATGTTGTATTAAACATTTAGGAAAACAAAGAAACAAAAAACCATGATGAGCTAACCCAGGAGTTCCACTATGAACACTGCCCATTTTTGTGCAGGAAATGTAAGAACAGTGGCCAGCATTTTACCTACAACATGTCTTTCATGCTATAATGGCAGAATCAAGCAGTTGTGGCAGACACCATCTGGCCCACTAAGCCTGAATTCTTAGTCCCTGTCCAGTTATAGGAAGGTCCCTGGGCTCAGCAGGTGAAGGTGCTCACAGCACATGTCAGGGGACCTGAGTTTGATCCTCAGAACCCAGTGAAAGGGGGAAAGAGAGAAACCATGTACACACAGTTAAAAAAGTGTGACTTAAGTGTTCACTTTAACATTAGAAAAAGAGAATAAACAATGATGAAAGAAATAGAAAAATAGCACGATAAAAAACAGAAAACATTAAAAAAGAAAATTAAAATAGACCAACAGGGTAAAAAATTAATGATCAAAAGATAGTTGAGTATAATTAAACCTTTAATCACACTGATGGGGGAAGAAGAATCCAATATAAAGAATGAATCTGGAACATCACTATTATCCTACATAGATCCATAGGACGCAAGGTAATTATTAACTACTGATAAATTTATAAATTAGATGAACCAATTCCTTCCTTCCTTCCTTCCTTCCTTCCTTCCTTCCTTCCTTCCTTCTTTCTTTCTTTCTTCATTCTGTTTATCAAGACAGGGTTTCTCTGTGCTGCCCTGGCTATCCTGGAACTCACTCTGTAGACCAGAGCTGGCCTTGAACTCACAGAGATCCACCTCTGCCTCCTGAGTGCTGGGATTAAAGGCGAGAGCCACCATGCCCGGCAAACCAATTTCTTAAAAGATAAAAACTAGCAGAGATGACTCAAATGTGGTTCACATCCTTAATCCCAGCACTCAGGAGAGAGAGGCAAGTGGATCTCTGTGAGTTCCAGGTCAACCAAGATGATAACCAAGTTATGCTGCAGTGAAAAAAAGTGGTACCTGTGAGAGCCCTACACATGCAGGGATGCTTTCCTTCAAAGACCACCACTGTCAACACAGAAAAGCCTCCAACAGAACTTCAGGAAATACAACCCAGCAGAGTCTCTTCAATCAAGGCCTGGTTTACTAACAGAGCCATGGATCTGTTATTACATTCAGTCTATTGAGATATGTTCCTTTAGTGAGGGCAGACAAGCTAGTGGGAAAAGCTGGCTTCAGGCAGATGTAGTTGCAAAAGAGAACATTTTAATGAAGTTTTCAAATAATTCAGACCTTTGGTAATACGTGAATACTTGGCCAGTGGCAGTTTACTTTTTAAAATTTGAATTATTGGGGGAGGGAGCTGCACGGTGTACTGTAGAGGTCAGAGGACAACCGTGTGGCGCTGATGCTTTCTACCTGTCCCACAGGTTCATAGGATCAAGCTTAGGTAGTCAGCCATGCATGGACTTCCTCTCAGAGCCATCTTGCCAGGCAGGCATCTGGTAGTTTTCAAGGTTAGTTTTAATGTAAGAAAGGGGGACTTACACTTGTCAATTACTTTTCATACTAAAGTTATTACATACCATAAAGCACCATACTGGCAAGGGGCTTGGAGTTAAGTAAATCAGACAAACCCTTACATTTCACAGATGGCGAAGCTGATATAAACTGTGAAGTGAGTCAGTGAAGTGCTTAGGTGGCCTCCGAGCTCCAGACCCTGCTGACTGGACTGAGGCAACACACCTGGATTCGAATGGATCCTGCTTCTCCACAGGCCGCACTCTTTTCTTTGTCACAGCCAGTTTGGTCAGGTCCACACACTTGGTCTCCCCACTGCTGTAGGTGAACTCGAGGGTGCTGTTCCACTCCCCCTGTACCCTGCAGACCACAGTGTTGCTCAGGTTGTGCTTCACTTCAGCTGTGACTCTAGAGCAAGCGGGAAGCAAAGGTTTCTTCCTTAGAATGCAGAAGTCCAAGGACACATCCCGAAAACCCACTTTACACAGCACATTCCAACTTGTCAGAACCCAAGTCAGGTGAAAACCAAGTCTGTGCCAGATTCCTAGATCTTAGACACCCAAATATGTCGGTTTTATTCTTCAGAATATCAGGATCAGAGTGGACTTCATTGCCGTAAGTGGAAAATAATGCCTAACATGTTTGCTACAGTCTAAAAACGTGAGAACTACAGTCTAGCTCTCATCACTAGTTCCAGCTACCGAAAACATCTGCACTTCTAGAGATCAAGCACCCAACACTGACTGATTGATTAATTGACTGATTTGCTAGACAGTGTCTCACTGTCCTAAAAAGTACTCTGTAGACCAGGCTGACCTTGAAGTCACAGATTCACTTGCCTTTGCCTCCCAAGTGCTGGATTTAAGACATGGGAAGGAACCTTTAAACCACCATGTTTGGCCCAACAAGCCCAATTTAATACAAAACCTGGACAGGTCATTAAGAGTTAGCAAAATATAAAATAGAGTAAGTTCCTCGACTAACACAAAAACATGAGGAGCAGTAACTGTGTGGACAGTCACCTGGCCATCAACAGACAGCCGTGGTGATTCAGCTGAGGGGAAGGCACAAAGAGGAAAGGCTGAGACATTTTTAATGAAGTCTATGTCTCTTGTAAGACACTGATGAGAGACAGATTCAAAACTCATAGAATGGCAGGCAGAGGTTAAAGGTTAAGATCTAGTGAGTGTCTAGACTGATTTATCTGGGTTCAGAAGAGAACTTGGAGGACCCAAGGCAGGACAAGGAATTAGGTACATCTGTCATGTGTATACAAGGCAAGAAGCTAAAAAGGAAGTAGGAGAGCTGCAAAGCAGGTAGGTAAGGAGCCCAATAATGAAGGTTCTGTGGCCAGATCTTGAGGGCCTGTGGATCCTGACTGAATCCATCTTCAAGAAACGATTCCATTTCATATTAAGTTTGACTCAGAGCTGACCTCCAGTTCCAGAACAACAAAATGTACCCCACCTTGTATTCCAGGGGTGTTCCCTCATCATCACCGGACAGCTCACTCTTAGACAGCACCCAAAAAGTCTAAACAAACTTTCTGGTGGTCAAGCTGACCGCAGCTGGTTAGTCAGTAACAATGAGCCAATCAGAAATGGAGATGACTAGTTACCCAAATGTCATCCAATTATATGATAGAAAACATGTTTCTTTGTCTAAGCCCCTATATAAACCTTATATTTTTGGAATTTGGGGCTCTCAACTCAAGCTGCTATGTCAGTGAGTATTGAGAGGCCAAGCTCTGAGCTTTGGGAGGCACAGACAGATCACTAGTCTACAAGGAGAACTCCAGGACACCTCGGGTTGTTACACAGAGAAATCCTGTCTCAAAAAAAAAAAAAATTTTTTTAAAGATTTTTTAAAATTTTATTTTGTGTGTACAGATGTTTTATCTGCATGAATGTATGAGTACCAGGTACATGCCTGGTGCTAGCAAAGTTCAGAAGAGCCATACTAGATCCCCTGGAACTAAAGCTACAGACAGATGTGAACCGCATGTGGGTGCTGGGAACAGAACCTGACTCCTTGCAACAGCAGTAAGTGTCTAAAACTATGAGCCATCTTTGCAACTCCCATATTTCTTCTCTGATCCTAGATAAGATACCTTCCCATTCTTTGAAGATTCAGCTCTAAGCACACAGCATATGAAGGGATGATGCTGAACATGTACCTGCTCCTCCTGCTCACTCTGAGGACTGAGAACTGACTAGTCCTCTTGCTGACTTTTCATCTGGTAATCCAGTTATTCATCATGTGGCTCAGGCTTGTCTCAGACACACAGGCTCATGAGATCTTTACTGCCATATATGCTATTGGATGTTACAGCTACCTCCCATAAGCCTTTCTACTCAGGAAATAACCTCCCTAGGTCCCTGTTCACAAATATTAAATTACATAGTATTCTTTTCTTATGATCTTTTACAGCAGTTCAATGTGACATTAGCATACACTTACATGAAAGTCTAGTCAGAAAATTCTCAGTCAGACAGTCTCTCTCCATAGTTACATAACTTGGTGACTATAGTATGAAGGCAGTCAGAGAAGATAAGGAAATTAAAGGACACAAGTGTGTTCTCATCTACCCATCTCTGGTCTAATTTAAGAATGCCCACACTATCCTTCCATCTAACTCACTGTACATGTCAACATGGCTACCTCTGACATGCCTGGCCTCCGGGCTATACATACTTCTTGTCCTTATGACTCAATTCGAGAGACGCTTTTCTTTTTGGCTTTGTTGAGACAGGCTATCATGTAGTCCAGGCTTGCCTCAAAACCCCTGTGTCTTAGTGATTGGCCTTGAAAGTCCCCTCCTTTTAAGAATTTTTTTTTGAACAACCGTCTGTCCATCTCTATCAATCTATCTATCATCTTTCCATCTATCATCTACCTACCTACCTTTATCTATCTATCTATCTATCTATCTATCTATCTATCTATCTATCTAT